>JADBJO010000372.1:443613-451113 GCA_016801955.1 Conus betulinus | reverse complement strand
AACTATTTTTGTGGTAGGTGTATTTTCTGTGTGTTCAGCTGGTTGGCTTTACTTTGCATGCGTGTACCTGTGTGTGTTCCTCTCTCTCTCTCTCTCTCTCTCTCTCTCTCCTCTCTCTCTCTCTCTGTATGTGTGTATGTGTATGTGTGTGTGTGTGTACTTGGGTGTGTGCGAGCGTGCGTGTGTGAGTGTTTGTATGTGTGCGCGTGCGTGCATAGGCGTGAGTGTGTGTTTGTATGTGTCTGCGCATGCCAGTGTATGTGTGAAAGAGAAAGAGAGAGAGTGTGTGTGTTGTTGTGTGTGTGTGTGTGTGTGTGTGTGTGTGTGTGTTGTTTTGGCCTTTTTTTTCTCCACACGAAGTGCACATGATCCTTCTACATACCGCTGCACTAGGAGGACAATTCAGCAAACAAAGACACTCACACAGGCCCCGTGCCCTGTCCACACTCGTCAACAATGGCGTGCAAGAGGGGGAAGGGTCCCTGACCACAGTGACTGCCGGAAAAGTCGTCCAGGGGCAAAGCCCACACCATCACTCCTCCAAACTGATTCTGTTTGATGTAGCGCACCTGCAAATCACAAAGGGAGTAGGACAGGCAAAGTGTACGCCTCCTAAAAAGTGCTGCACCCAGAGGCCTGTCTACAATGTGACTATCAATGATAGAACTGACACCGGAATCTGCAGCACATCGAGATGAGGTCTGCATAAACTAAAAAAAAAAAGAAAAAAAAAAAAAAGAAAAAAAGAAAATGTAAGATCAGAATAGACACCACCAAAGTGACTCACCAGCACTGTGGCATGTCCTCCGGAGGGTTATCCCCCAGTATGATTTGATGCTGACTGTTCATTGTGGAGAGAGGACGGTGAGGGGGCGAGCCAGCACACCCCCAATACTGATTGTATGTTACGTAGACCCAGAAGGGTGGGAAGGAGGGGTGGAAGAGTTGGTGGGAACTGAAAACTCAGTTGTCATGGAGACATGACGCACAGCATTACTCGTTTTTGTTTTACACAGTGTATCTGGTCTGATGGATGAAACAAGAGATTGGGAGAAAAAAAAAAATGATGCAATCCGGAAACAAATCCACCCTATTTCTCTTTGCCAAACTGTTTTTGTTTTAAGTTAATCTACTCGTTAAGATAAATGGAACGAGGAGGTAGGAAAAAAAAGGAAAAGAAAATGAAAGAATCTGCAATATGCCTTAATAGAGGCAATGACAATAATCAGCCCCCAATGATTCTGCAGCACAGTTTTTTAAAAATAATTATTCATCAGCTACCAACACCGCTATGCCATCACTATTTGCTTTGACTCTTCTAAAAGATTTTGCTTACTTAATGGGGACTGCATTTAGACGTGGAATTGCTGGAGGGGAAGGGGCTTGGGGGGGGGGGGGGGGGGGACAAAAAAAATCCAACAGGATGAGGACAAAGAACGCAAGTTTGAACATAAACAACAACAACAAAAGCAGAAGGGGCAATAACGAAAAAGAAACAAACAAGGAAACGACGAGGCATACGTACAAAACAAACCGGACACCACAGAAAAGAAAGAGAAAGGGGATGAAGGGACCGAGAGAAAAACATATTAAACGATATAATCAGAAGCAAGACAAAGTGGAAGGGCATTGGGACAGCGTAGACAGGTATCCATGACTTATTTATCGAAAAGATGTCCGAAAATATTGAAAAAGCCATATCTACCTATGTCGAAAAAGTAGGAGGCAAAAAGAAAACGAAATGCAGGATCCACCGTATAAATCGGACTCGTATCAAAATTTAAGAGTTTTATCAAAGAACCACGTTCCATTTTTGTCACTAAGTTTCTGTGAAAGTATTGTTTCAAGGAATTCAAAGTGAATCCGCCAATTAACACAGACAAACAAATTGCAAGACAACACAACGCGTTTCGACCTCTTAGGTCTTCTTCCGGCAAGATTCAGGACAATGAAAACAAAGAACGAGCAACTATCACTTATCTTCTCAAATTCGGTGCAAAGATGAGCGTTGATATATCTTCTCGAATTCGGCGAAAGATGGGTGTTGAATTAATTAAATGCTTATCTTGCGCCGAATTTGAGAAGGTAGGTGATTGCTCGTTCGTTTTCATTGTCCTGAATGTTGTTTGTCTTGCATGGAGAGGACCTAAGAGGTCAAAACGCGTCGTGTTTTGTCCTGTAATTTGTTTTGTTTCGTGTTAACTGGTTGATATACTTTAAATTCTTTGTAGAGTTTGTATCAATTTCTGCCTGCAGTCACCTCACTTTGAAACTATCTTTAAAACTGGTTCAATTATCTTGCCGATAAACAAACAAACAAACAAACAAAAACAAAAACAATATAAACAGACACGGTTAGAAACAAAATCTGCTCAGCAGTGGTATGATGAACAAGAAGAACAAAAACATTCCATGCTGTTGACACTCCACAACAGTCCGCTGGGCAGAACTCCTCCAGCAGGTTAACACCAAGGACTCAGCTTCCCGATGGGGGAAGGAAGTTAAGGGACCAGGACGATTCACAAAGCGCAACGTGTACAGTTATGTGTATGAATACGATACAAAGGTGAACAATAAAGACAAAATTAAAAAAAGCCTAGAGTCTAATTCAGCTTATTTCCGTTGCACATCATCATCAACATGAACAAGATAAATGTGAGGAAATCTTTTCTGAATTAGAAAAAGGTGTGAACAATATAGGCCAAGTTTGAACAATCTAGAGACTACTTCAACTTCTTTCCGTTTCAGATCATAAACATGACCAAGATATTTGCATGAGGGCAATGAGGGTATCTTTCAGAATTATGATCAGCCACTATTCTTGTCCACGTGCACTAAAAATAGTAACGTCCTCTAACTGGTAGGAGGGTTCCTCAACATTTCCACCGTCCTGACCTTATTTCGGAGGCTGTCCTGGCTGTCATAGCCGATCCACTGGTTGCCGTTGTGGATGTATGGCACCTTCTGCTCCGGAATGTCTCCCACCTGTCCGCCCGCCTTCATCATATCGCACACCTGACACAGTGCCAGACAGACATGGGTGAGCGAAGCAATGATGAGGGAGGGATGAAAAGAGAGAAGAACGAGGTAGCTAAGAAGAAAAGAATGAGGAATGAGGGAATGGTGGAGGAAAAAGAACGAAAGCAAGAACACAAATAAGGCGTGTGTGTGTGCTGGTGGGGGGGGGGGGGGGGGGGGGGGTGTTGAAACGAATCCCGAATGATTCCAATCTACCTGCTTGTTTTGTTCGTCGACACATACTGACAGGAAAATGAGAAGAGAAAGACGACGAGGGAAAAAAAAAAGAGAAAAGGAACCAAAGAAGGGAGGAAAGACGAAAGCGAGGCTAAAGATAGCGAAGAAGGAAGAGTGGAAAGAGGAAGGGAAAAATTAAGGAGGAAAAAATGGAAAGATACCTGAATGTGTCCAACATACCCGAATGTTTTGATTACCACACACACTGACAAAATGGAAAAATAAAGGAAGGAAGAGAGAACTGAAGCATAGAGGAAAGTATGTGCACATTTTCGAGCGCTTCTTTGCAAAAATCCAGTGTAAGACAGGAAGAACTGGGAGTGTAACAAACCCAGCGAACGGTCAAGATTGTTGACTAGGAGAAATCACTAGAGGAACAATATTGTCGATAGAGATGCAAAATTATAAGACTGTTGTTTCGTACTCATTTTTGGTGTGAGCGAAGTTTTACTTTTTCCTCCCCCTTTTTTTCACTTTCTTGTACACTTGACACACAGTTAGTGAGGATGAATGATTGGACAGAACAAAATACTGAACATATATATGAATCAAAAACTGTTCAGAGATGATCTCTCTCTGCACAAGGAATCACACAGACAATGACACTTGAAATCAACCCTGTGTCTACCCCAGTCAGGATATAACCAAATCCCAAACTAAACAGGAAAACAAATATTGAGGTACTGAGTAGCCAGATGAACATAACAAAAAAAACTGAAAGTTAAAGAGCCTTGACCCATTGGTCTTCTTCAGGCAGACAACAGCAAACAAACAAACAACAGAAATAAACGTGTAGTGGGAGGAAAGCAAGTGAGGGTGAACGAATCTTCAGTGAGCATGAAAATGACTTAAAGGGGATGGGTTGGGAGGATATGGGAGGTGGTGAGGGGAGAGGGGCTGATGAGATCAAGAAGCCAAGGCTCGTTACTTCAATGTTCGTTATGATCATCTGGCGGTTCAGTACTTCAACATGTAAATGTTATACTTCCAAACTATACAGTTTCGACTCCACTCCCCCTTCCCCATTGTCCTCCACCACGACGTCCCCGCCCCCACTCCTCTTCCCCACTTCGCCTTCCCTTGCCATGCCACCCACGACTCCGTCCAACCCAACATGTGAAAATCAGCCGCTCGTAGTAAGCAAGGACAGCATGTTTAAACGCTTCAGGAAAATGACTTTTGGATACACTAAGATTGAAAAGATACGTAAGAGAATTAACTATACATGGCACAGAAAGTTTAAGATTTGGGGGTTAATGCCGTCGAAGCCACATGAATTTTTTTTTTAAGGATGTTAAATAAGAATCCATTTCATGAACAGACATAAAAGTAATAGATAGTTTTGTTTCTTACATCTGTGTTTCGATAGTAGTTTGCAACATATCAAAATAAGAAGACATAGATTTGTTGTTTTTCATGATCAGTGTATTTCCTATATATTAAAAATTGATCATTTAATACATCAGCTGGAATGAGACATTCTTTATTAGAAGTGCATAGATTAGTGAGCTGATGAATTGCAGTCCAGACAGAAGCTGTATTACTTGTGTTTCGAATAAAGTTTCGAAAGGAAACGCGCTTAGATTTTCTGATCATATACTTACCTGCATTGCGTTTTTTTTTTTTCTTCAAACAAACTAAATTGTCTCTTTCGTCCATTGCTTCAAGAATATCTTCTGTAAGCCACCCCAGAAGAATTTTCGATTTGACGCGTCTTTGAATAAACGGAATATGTTTATCAACAACTTTTAAGAAGGTTGAAAAATCAAAAGGAAAGGGCGGTATCTGGATCAGTAAAACTATAGATGTTTTTAGAAGAAGAAGAAGAAGAAGAAGAAAAAATTTCACCTCGTAATAAGCGACGAAGCCAGCTTCACGGGTGTAGCGTCCGGCCTGACCAGCACGAGGGGCCGCGGCACCCCACACCGGAGCTGGAGGCTGAGCTGAGGGTGAATGACCGCCCGTACAGAGCAAGCCCGATGTTCAACTTGGCAGGGTCCGCGCCCTTCTGTACCCAGTACCGGGCAGCGAAATCCTGAATACACAGGGCTTCCTTCCGTCAGGCCTCTGTCTCTTTATGCCTCTCTCTCTCTCTCTCTCTCCGTCTCTCTGTTATGTTTTGTTGTGTTGTGCTGTGGTGTGCTGCGCTCTGCTGTGCTGTGCTGTACTGTGCAATGCTGTGCTGTGTTGTGTGTTGTGTTGTGTTGCGGAAACACTATCGGACAGTCTTTGATTCTTATAGAACAGTTTTAATACTGTATGACAATGATATAATTAATCAAGCATCTTATAAAATACACCCCCAGCGCACACCCCCACATACATTCACTACACTTTTGAGGAGAAAAGATACATATATACAGCTATTTCCAATAGTCTTCCGTGTAGAAACTTCAGCATTGATGAATTATATGTGATGTTATTGCTCAAATAGTCTTCAGTCTTTTCCTGTTAATAGACGAATGTTATGATATGCTATATTTTCATTTGAACAAGCTATTACTTCACACACACATACATATACATGCACACATGAATACGCTCATTCTCATGAACGCATTCATATGCATGTATGTAGAAACTCAAGCACAAATATACATAGCACTCTCTCCATCTCTCTCTCTCTCTCTCTCTCTCACACACACACACACACACACACACACACACACACACACACACACACACCATGTATTACCACATTACAGAAACAGATGCGTACTATATTGAGGTTACGGTCATCGCCAGTCTCATCTTGGCGCGCGTAGAGAGGACTGTTATGTCCGGTTTGGGTTTCCCATGAACCGTGCAGGTCATAGGTCATCAGACTGATGAAATCCAGCTCTCTGAAAAACAAAGCCAGGGAACTTTGTGTCAAGAGTCATCTATCACACCGCGAAAATATCACAGTTTATATCAGATTGATGAAATACAGGTCCCTACAAATTAACCCAGAGGACTTTGTATGAAGCATCATCTTTCACCCCGTAATCACGCCATAGTTTATCAGACTGGTAAAATCCAGGTCCCTGCAAATAGAACCAAAGGACTTTGCATTAAAGAGGTCATCTTTCACCCCGCAGGCAGGTCACGGTTCATCAGACTGATGACACCCAGGCTCCTGCAGGTACACAACAAAGCGATGTGTTTTTTCACAGGTAATCCGTGACTCGCGCAAGCTGTTGCTCGGCAGTAGTACTGCATTCAGAGACCCCCCTCTACACCGTCCACCGCACCACAACATTTATTTTACCTTGATATTAGTAACAGTCCGGTATGGTCAACTGCAAGTACATTGTTCTGAAACTTATTTCAATTAGTTAAAACCTGTCTCCATATTCATTCTTCTCATGTGTGAGGTCGATTAGTCTTCTGCTGCTGGTGCAGCAAAAGCATTCTGAAAGACAGGCAATTTAGCCCTGATGTGTGTGTGTGTGTGTGTGTGTGTGTGTGTGTGTGTGTGTGTGTGTGTGTGTGTGTGTGTGTGTGTGTGAATGTGTGTGTGTGTGGTTTTCACTTTCATTTGCGGTTATTATTCTTTAAAACGTACTTCTGTGACTGTCTCATATGTCCATCTTTGTATCCACGTAACTTCCCTTTCATTCGTATCGAATCCATAAGCGTAAACTTGGATATATGATTTTACTTTGATTATTCATTACTTATTTTTGGGTGATTCATTTCTTTATACTGTTTTCTCCCATTTTCCTTTTCTATCCTTCACTGCCCCTTTGGGAGCCCACATCATTGTGATATTTCTCTTATGGCAGTTAGAGTACCACAAAGTGGTTTTCCATTGTCAGATATTATGAGTGGAATGCCACAACCACAACCAGCAGTGAATACCGACGAGTTTCCGCCCAGAAGACGAAAGTCGAGTCAGTTCGGGTATCAGCTAATATATCTGTTCAAAATACAGAATATAGTAGTTCCCGTGGCTGTCAGTGAAAAATTTAAGATCCATACCTTAACGTCGACCTGATTATCCCATCTCTGCTCCCACTCTCATCCCGGTTAAGTCATTTACATAGTGACTGGGACTTCTGCAGCTGCTCACCCTCCCCTCCCGTCCCCGATATAAATGTATTGTGTGTACCGAAGTGGTGAAAAGTTAATTCTCGCAATATTCACTTGTCTTCAAGGAGCAAGATGCAGAAGATAATTTTGGTCTTTGTCCATCTCCCTGACAAGATATCATCGTAAAAAAATCTGAGTGAAAACTCAGAGTAAACAATCAGAAGGAGCTCA
>JADBJO010000372.1:423613-438613 GCA_016801955.1 Conus betulinus | reverse complement strand
CTACCCTTTTGTAAACTCCACTCAACATCTAAACAAAAGTGGAGATCGATAATTATTGCAGTGTATTTATGCTAGTCAAATTCTTTGTTGGCTGAGATCTCACACATTCTCTGAAAGAAAGAGGGCAAGTGTGTGAACTCGACAAGCCAGGCTCTCAGCTACTTAACTATAAACCAGTTCTCTTTGTCGTAGAAATAGGACCCTATGTACCCTGAACAAGTCTCGTGATAAAGAGACACCACAGCCCAGCAGGTCTACACAGCAGTATCAGTCACCAGCTACAAGAGAGTGATCAACTATCCTCTCCAACATTGGATAAGTTCTGATATTCCAAGTGGACTCCAACTCAACGCATCCATAACTTTCCCTCACTTAACGATAAAACAGTGAAAACCAAAACTCAACTTGACTGAACGGATTTTTCTGTTGTGAAATAGCTTTAAATATTTCACCGTTGTGTAAACAAGTAAAGTTGATGTGCGAAAGTGCACTTAACCTGTGTCAGTTCTTTGTTGTTCAATCAGTATTGAATGTTTGAACTTCTCTCTCATTCTGTCTCTCGCAGCTACAAATGCTTTTAAGAGTACAAGCCTAAGGAAACTTCTCCCTGAGCGACTATTGAGTATTTCAACAGTCCAAAGAAAAAAAATTCTTTCAATGACAAGTACCGGAAAGTTGCTCCTTCCATCACTAGTAAGAGAAGGGGTGGAGGTGAAATTTTAACAAAAACTCTTATTAGAGAAAATATTCCATGTCCTTTCCCTAGAGGACACACTGATCCACTCCAATTCTCGTCACAGTAAGCTGTATTTAAATTCTTTTCCCTTTCTTGTGAGGGCAGGATGAAAAAAAACTGTGAAACTTATTTTTAAAACCTCAATAACGATGATTTTGACTTCTCTTCACAAGAGAGAGAGAGAGAGACAGAGAGAGAGAGACAGAGACAGAGAGAGAGGGAGGGAGGGAGACCTCCCTTCTGACAGCTTCGTTTTCATTCAATGCTATCTTGCGCTGAATAGATTGAAGATAAGTGATTGCTCGTTCATTTTGTAATCATTGTTTTGTATCTTGCCTGAAGAAGACCTAAGAGGTCGAAACGTGTCGTGTTTTGTCTTGTGATTCGTTTGTCAACGTTGTTTGGGCAAGATTTGCTAACATTTATTTAAGATTTGTTTTAACCAATACAAACTAAAGAAAATGCAGCATGACATCCATGACTGAAACGTGTTAAATCATCTAAGCCAACAAGGAAGACAACTTTCCACTCACAGTCCCACGCTCCAGTCAGTACTTTTCGTCGTTCCACTCGTAGGCCGCCAGGTGGTTTCCGGTCAGCTTGGCGAAGGAGTAGATCATGTGCGTACACAGCGTAGGGTCGATGTTGTCTGGGAAAAACTTGCCGCCCTCCGGTCTGTACTGCGACCAGTTGGTGTGATAACACACGACACGACCGCAGCCATCGCCTGTTGATAAGATCAGATTTCAGTCGAATCAGGCATGTGTGTTTCAGACATTCACTTCAGAAAGAATAGAGCTTTCACACTGGATGACACAAAGTGGCATTTCAAAAGTCACACTTTGATTAGTTTTAAAACCATGCACTTCCTCTGTCTACAAACACACCCTTGTTGTTGGTCAAGTAAATGCCTCAAGCACAAGTGCATGCAGACTGTAAGGAAGAGACTCCCTAATACACTTCCCCCACACATCCAGCCCATTTACTCTATACTCCTTCAGTCTCCACTCCAATTTTCACTCTCAAGACAAACAGCTGTAATGCTGATAATGATACTTTCCCATGACGATATCAGCGACGCCGATACCAGCATGCTTTATAATGATAATAATAATAATAGTAACAACAATGATGATAATAATAATAATACTATCATTATCATCATTAGCAGCGACAACAATAGGAAGGACTGAAAATGGGGAAGCTGCGAGAGGTGGTGGTGATGATTTTGCTGATGAAGATGAGCCTAACGTGATTATGTTCTGGCTGATGAAAACGATTGATAATGATGATAACGACCATGCCACTGTTGCCATATTACTCAGATAAAAAAAAAACGATGAACAAAAATGAAGGTAGGTTACACCTAGTTGGCAAATGTTTTGAGTTTGTTTTATAGACTTTGAGCTAGCAACGTACCAGTCTTAAACTGGTGCACGCTATTAATTCAGATTAATAACCTCAAACCAATTGCAACTAAACTGATTTAATTTTCAGACCAGATCACACCAGTTAAGGTCAGGCCAGCTCCAGTCAGCTCATGTTATCTAACGGTCACTTTAATTCCTGTCGAGTCTCCATCTACCTACCAGGGGACCTTACTTATAATGGCTAGGCATAATTCATAAAGATTTCCCCTACGATCCCTGGCCCTTTAAATCAACATTTCTCTCTCGTGTTTTCTGATGATGAATGGATTCCAAACTCTCATTGTTGTTTCAATATCGTCCGTGTTTTTCATCTCTGTCTGATCTGTTAATTAATGTTATTGTATATGGTGGTCTACGTTGAGTCGTCCATTTCCGATTGGGAGCTGGAGATCTTGGCTTTCATCTGTTTGCTTCAAAACATTCAAGTCGATATTTATGTAATCATTTCACAAAGAGTTAAAGCGGATCGTCTCGCATACGAAAACCAAACAAATCAAAAAGAGAATATTTGTACGTCTGGTTAATCTTGTTCATGTTTGTTTCCCATAAGGAATGAGAAGAATACCTACAGATATAGAGGGGCATCCGGGGGTATTCACCCCCTCCGCCAACGTTGAACTAATCATGGACCTCACTCTGTGATCAATCCATTAGTAAAAACAAAAATCCGTCAGGTGACAGAATAGTTAGTAGGCACCGAGGTTAATCCCCGTGTTCTGTATTTTAAACAGAGCAAACAAAAGTACGAAACGTTGACGTTTACACCATAGGAAAGTTTTATTGTTCATAATAAACGTATCACTCCGTAGCAGCTTTTGTAACAGACATTGGAAGTGTTTGTCTTTAGAGGAAAGGTTGTAGTAATTTTATCAAATATGTTCACAAATCCTGGATTTTCATCCGAATCTGCACCACGGACAGGTATCATGATCAACGGATTCTTTCTTGTCCACACTGAATTTTTCAGCCAAGTTTTGCCATTAAAATTGTTTGCTATTTTCTTTTTTTTTCTGTCTCTTTTTTTTTTTCAAAGCAATTATTTTATACTCGTGTTGAACGAATCGAGATCCGCCATTTGAGATAGATTAACACAATGGATTTACAATGGATCCAATGCGTTCGATCCTGGACAGCATTTCATCTATTGACTAAGAGTTGTTCCATTGTTTTTTCTTTGTTTGTTTTTAAATATATTTTCGCAATTTTGGTGTCATACATTGACTGAAAAAACAAGCATTGGCGTGGGGCTGAATACAACACCTGATTGGAAGAGGTAATCAGAAAGATCAGACACTACACATGTGCTATGGACTGGTGTACGCTTAAGCACATGGCAACGTATCTCTTACCACCCATCACACAACCAGCGCACACATACACACACGTGCGCCGTGTTTGGGTACGAATGCCATGTTTTACCTTTGCATTCTGTTCACCACGGTCTTCCTCATGTCCGCTCCACTCAAAATTTTACAATAATTCACTGGCACGTTTCATCTACATACAGTAATTTTTTTTTCATGATGAAAACGGGGAGAGGGAATGAGTGGTGGGGTGAGAGGCACGGAGGCGGGGGCTGGAAGGGCGGAAAGAGAAAAAAAGGAAAGTTGAAAAAAAGAAGTCAGAGAGAACAGAGACAGCGAGACAAGTAAATTTTGACTTGCACCCCTCTCACATATATACACACTCCTATACCTTCAACCCTCCTCTCCTCCCCTTGCCGTCTCTATCTATTCTTTAATGTTTAAAAAACAGGGACCGATCGATTTCAACGTTACACATTCAGCTTATCAACGGCTCATTACGACTTCAGTCAAGTACGGAGTATACATTTTCTGTTCAACATTTTTTTCCTTCAAAGGTCAATATTACAGGTATGCGGGACTCGAAAAGAAAATGGCAAAAATGGGCACTTTGAGGTTGAAGTTTTATCTCATGCATTTCCTGTCCAGGATTTCGTTCCCTCAAAGGTCAATAGTACAGACAGATACATGTGATCTGAAATGCAGAGGGCAAAGACAGGCACTTTGAGGTCAACGTCTAATCTCATGCATTTCCTCTTTAAGATTTCGTTCCCTCAAAGGTCAATACTACAGTTATACTGTCTCGAAATGCAGACAGCGAAGGTAGGCAGTTTGAGGATACAAGCTAATTGCTTGTTCATGTCTTATCTCTGGACGATGCCACACATCCTTCAAAGTTCACACGTAAATGAGGCTTCATTTATCACCACGTTTGCATGAAGTTAAAGAAACAGGCCACACATGGACCCAGTTCAAAGCCATATACATATAAATGAATCCTCGTCAATACCTGTCTAATGTTTTGTTTGCTTATCTAATTTCCTTGAGATATAGCCTATATGTCAGACACACAGCGGTACTCGCATACTGCCAAATATTTTTGCAAATTGCTTTGATTACCAGGTTTGAGTTCTGCGCTATTCAAATACACACTATCTGCGAGCCATTCAGTCGCTAGTTGTTCATGTATCAAGGAACAATGCTGGATCGTTAGGAATTCAGTCGAAAGCAGTTCATATATGAAAGGACAATACAGGATCTGCAGTGCTTTCGATCGCTAGCTGTTTATACATTGTCAATTAAATGTACAGGGTGGGGGGGGGTCAGCTGTTCATGTACTAAGGAACAACATAGGGTCGGCAGGTCTTTCATTCGTTTATTGTCTAAGTCATGTTGTCCGTAGCCGAGTCGATCACGGTGGATAGTCATGCCTAAAAACTAATGAACAACGAATGGCATGCATAAACGACACAAATAAATGAACAAATGAGATGTCCGTGACAAGGAACACTCACTTTGCGGGTTAGGGTTTGAGCCAGGGCTTGATGTCTGAGATCCTGAGCCAGGGCTTGATGTCTGGGATCCTGAGCCTGGGTTTAATATCTGGGATCCTGAGCCAGGGTTTGATGTCTGGGATCCTGAGCCAGGGTTTGATGTCTGGGATCCTGAGCCAGGGTTTGATGTCACTGGACCATTCGTAAGGAGTGGTGTAATTACCACTGGGCCTGCGGTGTTCCTATACCAATTATGAAGATGATGATAAACCATGTAATGATAACGATAATAATCGATTAAATGTAATGTAGCACTGATGACAATGTGACCTGTTGTTTGATAAAGGAAATGGTGAGTAGAAAGAGACGTAAACGATAAATGAGGCAGTTTATTGTGGGCGAAATCAAGAAGAAAAAAAACAATATGTCTACTACTACTACTGCCACTACCAACACTACTGCTCTTACTACTTCTACAACTATTTCTAGTACTACGTGTATGCGCAAGTCGTGCGCATGGATGACGGACGGATCCCTAAAGACCTCCTCTGTGGAGAACTTGTGCAGGGAAAACGTCCCACAGGCAGACCACAGCTACGATTCAAAGACGTGTGCAAGAGGGACCTAAAAGTCTTGAACACTGACCAGAACAACTGGGAAGCAACAGCCCTGGAACGGTCAGCCTGGAGACAGACTGTGCAGAAAGGTCTCTCCACGTTCGAAGAGACACTCGCTCAACAGCACGGGGAAAAGAGAATGGGAAGAAAGGCTGCAGCCCACGCAGACAGACCAGCGTCAGACTTCACCTGTGCCCTCTGCCACAGGGACTGTCATTCCCGCGTCGGACTGGCCAGCCACACCCATCGCTGTACCGGAATAGACACCCAGAGCGCAACTCCATAGTCTTCCGAGACTGAAGGTTGCCTACTACTTGTATTGCTGTTGCTGCTGCTGCTGCTGCTGCTGCTGATACTATCAGTATATACAACATTATGATCATCATTATTGTTGTTTACGTTATGACTATAACAATAAAAGAATTGCGATAATTTAGCAACGATAACAGCAATAATGACTGAATCGCAATGAAATGGATTAGATCAAATTCACCTGAGTCGAGTCATACTAATTTTCAAATTCGAGGATTTTCTGTATAGGCACATGTATTACAGTACACACAAGGAAAACACAATCCAAATACAGGGTAGTAATTTAAACAGGTGACTTTCTTGCCACAAAAGAATGACTCTAGCAAAAGAGGTACATGTCAAGATTCTGTGTCTATCTTTGTGGGAGTGAAGGTATGAGCATTCAGTAGTTTTATTTCACCTTGCATGTGACAGTGTGTGTGTGTGTGTGTGTGTGTGTGTGTGTGTGTGTGTGTGTGTGTGTGTGTGTGTGTGTGTGTGTGTGTGTGTGTGTGTGTGTGTGTGTGTGTGTGTAAGCGCGCGCGCATATATGAGTGTATGTGTGTGCATGCATGCGTGCATGCGACTTTATGAGTGTGTTTGTGTAGCGCGCGTGTGCGTATGCGTGTGTGTGTGTGTGTGTGTGTGTGTGTGTGTGTGTGTGTGTGTGTGTGTGTGTTATCGCAGGACATATACATACATTTCGAGAAGCATTTATCATTCCCCATTCACCACCCAAACACATATTGTTAGTTAAGCAGAATTATCTGCCACTGCAGATATGAAAGCTTATCTCCCCTATTTTTTCAATCTAAGACGGAAGAGCAATCTTTGTTTATAACTGAATATTTCTTGCAGTCATTGCAACACCAAGCTGCTCTGAAAATTGCTGGAATGGTGCTCAGTTACTTACCCTTGGAATTTATTAGTTTATAATTCTCTCTCTCTCTCTCTCTCTCTCTCTCTCTCTCTCTCTCTCTCTATATATATATATATATATATGTAGTTGCGTTGCGTGCGCGCGTGTGTGTGTGTGTGTCCGCGCGCGCGCACGCTCACGCGCGTGTGCGCATGTGTCTCAAAGATAAGCGTCAACATCGCGTATGTATCTTTGTGGTGGATGTGTGTTCAGTTGGTTGGCTTTAATTTGCGTGTGCATGCCTCTGTGTGTGTGTACTTTGTGTGTGGTGTGTGTGTGTGTGTGTGTGTGTGTGTGTGTGTGTGTGTGTGTGTGTGTGTGTGTGTGTGTGTGTGTGTGTGTGTGCGCGCGCACGCGCACATCTTAGTATGTGTGTGCACACGTGCGCGCATGTGTGCGTGTTTGCGCGTGCATGTGAGTGTATGTGTGTGTGCGCACGCATGTAGGCTTAGGTATGAGTGTGCGTTTGTGTGTGCACCCGTGCATGTGTGTTTGAGTGTGCGTGTGAGTAAGAGAGAGACAGAGAGAGAGAGAGACAGAGAGAGTGTCTGTGTGTATGTATTTGCGTGTGTGTGTGCGTGTGCGCGCACGCGCGGACGTTTGCCTTCGTGTGTATATGTGTATTGTTTTTGGCTTTTTTTTTTTAATTCTCCATACGAAAAGTGCACAAACTCCTTCCACACACTGCTGCACTAGGAGGACAAGCCAGCCACCAAAGAAAACTCACACTGGCTCCGAGCTTTGTCCACACTCGTCAACAATGGCGTGCATGAGGGGGAAGGGTCCCTGACCACAGTGACTGCCAGAAAAGTCGTCGTCCAGGGCCAAAGTCCACACCATCACTCCTCCAAACTGATTCTGTTTGACGTAGCGCACCTGAAAATCACAAAGAAAGTACGACAGGCAAAGTGCACGCCTCCTAAAAAGTGCTGTACCTACAGGCTTGTCTACAACGTGACTATCAATGATAGTGTTGACTGACACGGAATCTGCAGCATAAGGGGTTGAGGTGTGCTGAAACTAAAAAAAGAAGAAGAGCTGTTGGGTCAGAACAGACACCATCAAAGTGACTCAGCAGCATTGCGGCATGTCCTCTGGAAGGTTACTCCAGTATGATTTGATGCCGACTGTTGTTCCCTGTGGAGAGAGGACGGTGAGGGGGCGAGCCAGCACACCCCTTATACCGATTGTATGTTACGCACACCAGAAGGGTGGGAATGGGGGGAGTTTTGGGAATTGAAAACTCAGTTGTTATGGAGACAGGACGCACAGCATTACTCGTTTTTGTTTTTTACACAGGGTACTTGGTCTGATGGATGAAAGAAGAGATTGAGAAAAAAAGTGAGTGATGCAATCCGGAAATAAATCCACCCTATTCCTCTTTCCCGAACTGTTTTTGTTTCAATTTAATCTAAGCGTTAAGATAAACGTAACGAGGTAGAAAAAAGGAAAGAAAAATGGAAGAATCTGCAATAAATCTTCAATGAATATTCATCAGCCACCAACACCGCTATTGCCATTACTATTTGCTTTGACTCTTCCAAAAGAGTTTGCTTACCTTATGGGGGACTGATTTAGACGTGTGTCACACACCCATGTTTGTGCACATCCACACTTGCACTCACAAACACAGTATGCTTACTCCATACGCAACGCACAATCACTCCATTCACCCAAAGGAGCACTATCACCACAAAATTAAGTTTTCTATAAAACGCTCCCTTTACTCAATAATAAAGAAAAGGGTCCTAAATCTTCTTTTCAGTTCAGTACGTTTTCCAACAATTTCTCCTCTTCACAAGGTTTTTCCACACATATAAACAATAATACAATATTGAAAGTTTTATCAAATCAAACACACACATACATATTTACACTATCAGTTCATTATATTAAATCATTGCAGTAAAGACAAGTCATCTTCTTGACTTGTCGAGGAGCTTTCGTGCACTTGGCTGTACCACCTCTGGACCCCCACAGTCTGGATCCTCACTAGACTGGTACACCTTAGTCGGGAACACCACTGGACGCTGAGGGGATTCTGTAACGAAACCCTAGGTCCAGGGTTAACCTCTAAAATGAATTTTATTTATTTTTTCTCTTTCTCTCTTTTATTATTCATAGCTCCTTTTTAACTCCTTTCACATTCACTCCAAAATCAAAATAGAATACTCACATGAGTCTTGTTCTGCCAACCTATTCCTACCTACAGTTGGGGTACAGAAAGAAATCTTTATACAACAATATTTATTATTTTTTTTTCAATTCTTCTTTCTTTTTTCGCGTTCAACGTTCATCTTTCTCTTTTTTCCCAAATAGCGCAATATCCTCAAATCTTTATAGTCATCAAACTTCTGTTATCATTACAATTACACCTTTAATGTAATTGCTTTAACCAGTTTACAACCCCAACTGGTACTCACCTTCTAGGGAATAAGCAACAAGCCTACCCTAGTAGACTTCCAGTCTACATCTACACTCTATACTTAGTGAAACTTTGTCACGCCAGGCATCTTACACCCACCAAGGGTTAAGCACACCCAAACCAGGGTTGCATTGGACAAACCAGTCCAACACGTAGCACACCCAACCCAGGGTTGCACAGGACAATCCTAGTCCTAACAATATTAAAACCAGGAGGGTTACAATAGGACATCCTCCTATGTCCGTGTCCAGAGCTCCTCTGAAGTAACAATAATTTTCCACCCTTCCTCACATTGGGTGAACACACTTCACAATCCACTCAGCGTCCCACTCTTCCACATCACTTGTGGTTGCACTCCATGATTACAAAAAAGCATCAAAACCGTAGGTTCCATTCCACAATTGCAAAAATTACAAAATCTAAATCCCGATGGGATGAGGACAAAGAAGGCAAGTTTGAACATAAACAAGAACGAAGCAGAAGGGGCAATAACGAAAAAGAAACAAACAAGGAAACGAAAAGGCGTACGAGCAAAACAAAAACTGGACACCACAGAAAAGAAAGAGAAAAGGGATGAAGGGACCAAAAGAAACATTTTAAACGATATAACCAAAAGGAAGACAAAGTGGAAGGGCATTGGGACAGCGCAGACTGATATCCATGACTTATTTCACGAAAAGATGTACGAAAATACTGACAAAGCCACATGTCGAAAAAGTAGGGGGTAAAAAAGAAAACGAAATGCAGGATCCACCGTATAAAATCAGACGCGTATCAAAATTTAAGAGTTTCATCCTAGAGCCACATTCCATTTTTTCACCAAGTTCTCTGTAAAACTGATTTTTAAAGGAATTTAAGTTAATCCGTCAGTTAACACAGGTAAACATATTACAAGTCAGAACACACAACGTTTCGACCTCTTAGGTCTTCTTCAGGCAAGAGAAACATTCAGGACAATGAAAACAAAGAATGAGCAACAATCACTTATCTTCTCAAATTCGGTGCAAGATGAGCGTTGATTTATCTTCTCGAATTCGGCGCAAGATGGGTGTTGAATTAATTAAATGCTTATCTTGCGCCGAATTTGAGAAGGTAGGTGATTGTTCGTTTTTCATTGTCCTGAATGTTGTTTGTCTTGTCTGAAGAGGACCTAAGAGGTCGAAACGCGTCGTGTTTTGTCTTGTAATTTGTTTGTCCGTGTTAACTGGTCGATTCACTTCAAATTCTTTGTTGAGTTTGTATCAATTTCTACCTGCAGTCACCTCACTTCGAAACTATCTTTAAAACTGGTTCAACTGTTTTTGTATTATCTCGCCGACAAATAAACAAAAAAAAGAAACAAAAACAATACTAACAGACACGGGTGGAAACAAAAAACTACTCAGCAATAGTTTAATGAAACAAGAACAAAAAACATTCCATGCTGTTGACACTCCACAACAGTCCGCTGGGCAGAACTCTAGCAGGTGAACACCAAGGACTCAGCTTCCCGATGGAAGGAAGTTAAGGGACCAGGACGATTCACAAAGCGCAACGTGTACAGTTATGTGTATGAATAAGATACAAAAGTGAACAATAAAGACAAAGTTTAAAACAGCCTAGAGTCTAATTCAGCTTATTTCCGTTTCAAATCAAAAAACATGACCAAGATATTTGCAAGAGGACAATGAGGGTATCTTTCAGAATTACGATCAGCCACTATTCTTGTCCACACACATGAAAAACAGTGACGTCCTGCGATTGGTAGGAGGGTTCCTCAACATTTCCACTGTACTGACCTTGTTTCGGAGGCTGTCAGGGCTGTCATAGCCGATCCACTGGTTGCCGTTGTGGATGTATGGCACCTTCTGCTCCGGAATGTCCCCCACCTGTCCGCCCGCCTTCATCATATCGCACACCTGACACAGTGCCACACAGACAGGGTGAGTGAAGCAATGATGAGGGAGGGATAAAAAGTGAGAAGAACGAGAAGAACGAAGGAGCTAAGGAGAAAATAATCAGGAAGGAGGGACAGGTGGAGGAGAAAGGACGAAAGACGGAGGAACAGAAATAAGGAAGAAGTGGGGGTGGGGGGATTGAAATGAAACCCTGAAAGATTCCAATCTACCTGCTTGTTTTGATCGTTTGACACATACAGACAGCAATAAATGAGAAGACAAAGACAAGAAAAAAAGAAAGAAGGAACCAAAGAAGGGAGAAAAGACGAAGCGAGGAAAGATGGGGGAAAAGGAAGCAAAGAAGGAAGGGTGGAAAGAAGAAATGAAAAAAGTAAGGAGGAAAAGATGGTAGAAACCTGAATGTTTCCAACATACCCGAATGTTTTGATTACCACACACACTGACAAAATGGAAACATAAAGGAAAGAAGAGAGCTCTGAAGCATAGAGGAAAGTATGTCGACATTTTCGAGCGCTTCTTTGCAAAAATCTCGTGTAAGACAGGAAGAACTGGGAGTGTAACAAAACCAGCGAACGGTCAAGATAACCGACTCTTGGAAAAATCACTACAGGAGCGATATTGTCGATAGATATGCAAAATTATAGAGACTGTTGTTTCGTACTCATTTTTGGTGAGCGAAGTTTTACTTTTTCCTCCCCCCTTTTTCACTTTCTTGTGCACTTAACACACAGTTTGAGAGGATAAATGATTGGAAAGAATAAAATACTGAACAAATGAATGAATCGTTCAAAATTACCGAACGGATGAACGAATTGTTCAGAGATGATATCTCTCTCTCTCTGCTCGCATTAATCATGGAACCACACTGACAATGATATTTGAAATCAACCCAGTCTACCCCAGTCGGGATGTAACCAAATCCCTAACTATCCACGAAAACAAATGTTGAAGTACTGAGCAGCCAGACAAATATAACAAAAAACTGAAAGGAGTCTCGATCAATTGGTCATCTTTAGGCAGACAACAGCAAACAAACAAACAACAGAAAAAAACGTGTAGTGGGGGGGAAAACACGTGAGGGTGAACGAATCCTCAGTGAGCATGAACATGGCTTAAAGAGGATGGGTTGGGAGGATAGGGGAGGCGGGAGTGGGGAGGTGCTGATGAGATGAAGAAACCAAGGCTCGTTACTTCAGAGTTCGTTATGATCATCTGGCGGTTCAGTACTTCAACATGTAAATGTTATTCTTCCAAAGTATACAGTTTTGACCCCTCTCCCCCTTCCCCATCGTCCTCCATTACGACGCCCCCCCCCCCCCCCCACCCCCTCCTCTTCCCCCCCTCGCCTTCCCTTGCCATCCCATTTTTCTTTTTCCAGGCCTGAAAACATCTTTAAAACTTTTAAAGATTTTTTTCAGGCCCAGACACAGCGTTAGTAAGAACATTTGAAAATTAACCGTTTTCGTTGGCTCTGCAAGGTCGATTGACCGTCGTCTCTTCCTCAGTTACCCTCTTCCCCTCTCTCTATCCGTCTCTCTTCGCCTCCCCCACACACAGAGGCAAACTCCACATCTTTCAGGTCTGGACAGAGTGCATGGCAACGTCGCATCCCCGTTTTCGCCCCTCCACCTCCCTCATTCCCATCTTGGATTACATGATCTGCCCTTGCCACCACACTCCGTCCAACCCAACATGTGAAAATCAGCCGCTCATAGTAAGCAAGGAATTAAGCCAGCCTCACGAGTACAGTACACTATAGTATAGCACAGCACAGTATAGCACAGTACAGTACAGTGGAACAGTACAGTTCAATGGAGAAAAATATACAACGCAACAGGACACAAGCTAAGAAGCCACAACTCATCCCGGCAAAACCAAGGCCAACGGAAAACAACGCAAGGACAGACTTCCTCCACCCCCACCCCCCCCCTTCCACCTGGGTCCCACATAGCCTTGTCACCCACGAACCCTTCTCTCCTACCATTCCTCCATTCTACCCAACAAAAGCGCCGCGCGGGAGACGAAAACCCAACCCTAATCCGTTCCATTCTGACAGCCCTACACCCACCCCTCCCCCTCCACCCCCTTTCCCGTCCCAGCCCAGCCTACCCTTTCACGATTCGCACAGAAGCAGCAGAAGCAGTATCAACATCAGTTGTAGTAGTAGTAGTAGTAGTAGTAGTAGTAGTAGTAGTAGTAGTAGTAGTAGTAGTAGTAGTAGTAGTAGTAGTGGTAGTAGTTGTAGTTGTTGTTGTTGTTGTTGTTGTTGTGTTGTTGTTGTTATTGTTGTTGTTGTTGTTGTTGTTGTTGTTGTTGTTGTTGTTGTGTTGTTGTTGTACCAGCAGCAGCTGCAGTAGCAGCAGCAAAAGCAGAACAAGAAGAACTAACAGAAGATTGAGTGATTGATTGAATCTTTAATTGGTAAAGAACAGGCACATTAAAGGCCTTCTTACAAATCTGCCCACTAATACACAAACAATGGAAGGTTAAGAAAATGCATAAATAAATGAAACACTACAACATGAAACAATGATCTGTAAGTAATGAATTGGTAACACATCTAACAACGTATTATCGAGAGAGAGAGAGAGAGAGAGAGAGAGAGAGAGAGAGAGAGGGAGATAAAGAGAGAAGAGAAGAAAGCAAACCGACCGACGCACACACACACACACACACACACACACACACACACACACACGCGCGCGCGCGCGCGCGCGCGTACCCCATACGCACGCACGCACGCACACGCGCACGCACACAGACAGAGGCATATTTGCAGACACGTGAGTGCGCGCGCGTTCACACAGACACAGACTGACAGACAAGAGACAGACAGACAAACAAACACACACACACACATACACACACGCGCACTCATATGCACAACATACCCAAACACATGTAAACATGCACGCATACACGCACACACACATACACACTCACACACACCCCATGTAAACACACACACACACACACACACACACACACACACACACATGTGCGCGCGCGTATACACACACACACACACACACACACACACACACACACACACACACACACACACACACACACACAAGCGACTGCGCACACGCTCTTCGAAACAAAAATTATAATCAATAAGTGGATACGTAGGCACTGAATGTAGGTGGCCTACATTCTCACACATCAGCATATACATGCGAAATTACGTGAGCGAATATATCTAGTACATTACACGTTTTACATGTTTTAATTTTAGTCTTAAAATCTAACAATGACGGGATCTGACGATATAATGCAGGAAGATTGTTCCTTTCTTTAGAGCCATTAAAGGGACAAACTCATTTTAAATAAATCCATGTTAGGTTTATGAACAATGGCTCTGGCAAACTAATGTTGATGCTCGAAACAAAACACTGACTTAAGGTATTGCGGTAATTGCGGGCAGGCATTATAGAAAACTTTATGCATAGAATTACTGTATCAATTCTAAGATACAAATGAAGGGGCAGAATTTCATGATGTTTATACGTATTGTGCTCAGGTGTACCTGCAGATTAGACGTCGTTTATCAGCTTTATGACACGTTTCTGTAAGGAACAAAGTGGCTTCAGAGTAGAAGAAGCACAAAGTCCCCAGATTACAGAGCAGTACCCAAGGCGACCCTGATCTGTCTTGAATGGGCATCAAGAAAATGTTTACTCTCTGTGACAACTGGAACACGCTGGAAGAAACCTGTTTTATAAGGCTACGTACATGTTCCTGCCACGATAGATCTTCATCAATGACGACTCCTAGCAATTGGTGCTTTGCCACCTGCTTGATAACAGCATCTTCATAGTTTATTTCTAATTTGGTTCTTGTTCTGTTCTTTCTTTTCTGACGAGAACAAATTAACATGGATTCAG
>JADBJO010000372.1:408613-411113 GCA_016801955.1 Conus betulinus | reverse complement strand
ACAGAATGCGTTCGATCCCGGGCAAGCATTCCATCTTTTGACAAAAAGATGTTCGATGTTTTGTTTGTTTGTTTGTTTTTAAATCAACGTCCGCAATTTTAGTGTCATACACCTGACTGAAAAACAAACATAAGCGTGGGGTCGAATACAACACCTGATTGGAAGAGGTAATCAGAAAGATTAGACACACTACACACGTACTATGGGCTGGTGTACGCTTAAGCACACGGCAACGACTCTCTTACTACCCATCACACAACCAGCGCACATGCATACACACACGTGCGCCGTGTTTGGGTACGAGTGCCATGTTTTACCTTTGCATTCTGTTCATCACAGTCTTCCTCATGTTCGCTCCATCCAAAATTAAACGGTACACCACTGGCACGTTTCATCTACATATATGATTTTTTTTTTCATGATAAAACGGGGAGAGGGAATGAGGGTGGGGAGAGCGGCACGGAGGCGGGGATTGGAAGGTTGGAGAGGCAGGGGAAAAAAAAGGAAAATTAACAAAAGAAGAAGACAGAGAGAATAGACAGCGAGACAAGCAAATTTTGACTTGCACCCCTCTCACATATATACAACCCCTATACCCTCAACCCTCTCTCCTCCCCTTGCCGCCTCTATTCTTTAACGACTCAACTATTCAAATATCTTAAAACAGCGATCGATCGATTTCAACATTACACTTTCAGCTTAATTAACGGCTCTTTACGACTTCAATCAAGGATAGGGTATACATTTTCTGTTCAACATTTTTTTCCTTCAAAGGCCAAGGTTACAGGTATGCGCGACTCGAAAAGAAAAATGACAAAAATGGGCACTTTGAGGTTCAAGTCTTATCTCATGCATTTCCTGTCCAAGATTTCATTCCCTCAAAGGTCAGTAGTATAAAAACGTGTGATCTGTAATTAAGAGGGCAAAGACAGGGCACTTTGAGGTCAACGTCTAATCTAATGCATTTCCTCTTTATGATTTCTTTCCCTCAAAGGTCAATACTACAGTTATACGTGATCCGAAACGCAGAGAGCAAAGGCAGGCAGTTTGAGGATACAGGCCTATCGCTTGTTCATGTCTTATCTCTGTGATGATCTCATACATCCTTCAAAGTTCACGCTAAATGAAGCTTCATTTACCATCACGTTTGCATGAAGTTAAACAAACAACTAGACCACACACGCGGACCCAGTTTAAAGACATAAACATTTAAATGAATCCTCGTCGATACCTGTTTCTCGTTTGTTTACTTATCTGATTTCCTTGAAATATAGCCTGTACGTCAGACACCCAGCGGTACTCGCAAACTGCCAAATGTTTTCACAAATTGATTTTTATTGCCAAGTTTGCGTCCTGCGTTATGCAGTTACACACTGTTTGCGAGACCTTCAGTCGCTAGTTGTTCATGTATCAAGGAACAATACAGGATCGGCAGCAATTTCAGTTGCAAGCGTTCATATATTTAGGGGCAATACAGTCTGCTCGGGTTTTAGTCACTAGCTGCTCATATACTGATTAATAATACAGGGTGGGCAGGTCATCTGTTCATATTCTAAGGAACAACATAGGGTCGGCAGGTCTTTCATTCGTTTATCGATCTTGTATTAAGGAACAACGAAGTGTATGTATCGCTTTCAATTGCTTACAGATCATATATTAAGGACCAGTAGAGTTTCTGCGTGGCTTTCAGTCGCTGCCTGTCCATACATTTAGTAACAGTGCAAGACCCCTTCGTTTCTGCCAGTCAGTTGGTGTTCATGCATCAAACAACAATAGTGTTTTCAGGCCTTCTATATATCTTCTACGCTTGGAGGAAATTCAGTCACTTGTGTAATGTATCAAAGAACAATAAACATTTCTGCACGACTCTCACTTCAATGTCTGCGGCACTCTCCATCATTTGTAGCCGTATACCAAGAATAGTACCATGCCTCCAGTCATCTCAATCCTTTGTGATCATGAAGTGAGGAACAATGCAGTGCTGTCGCGACTTAGTTAATCTATATTATCTGCAGAGCTTTGAAATTTCTTGTGGTCAAATACCAAAGAACAATAGTCAAGGCGACTATTAGATGTTGAAACAACACTGGAGATGCGGCACTGCGTAATTGTTCCTAAAGCTTACAATATAGTTAGAAATGATTTTTTTAATGAAAATAATACAGCAGCGTTAACAGGCGTCGTTTCAAACAATCCATAAAAGTCCGGTATGTCTTGCAAAAAAATAGTATGTATCAGGACAGGAAAGGGTATACCTGTAGGGTTTCAATCGGTATAAAATCAGAACAGGGTATCGTTCGTCTTCAGTATGTTTGTATATTAAAGGACTGATTTCAAACGAACAAACAAACACGTAAAGAAGACTGAAAACAAAGGTGTGCGTTTACCCCGTATGATATTTTGAAATAAACAGCGAGATGAAAAATTGGCTTCGTCTTGGTCTGTTTACGACTAACATTTTTCGCCCACAAAGGTGACGACGATTTTTTAATGTTGTCTG
>JADBJO010000372.1:386113-403613 GCA_016801955.1 Conus betulinus | reverse complement strand
TAATACTGCTCAATCGTAAATCCATCCCTCTCTTGTTGCCAACTAGCCACCCTTTTCAATTACTACCATACTGATTTTGCTTATGTTCACTTTTCAAATGAAGCTGCATGATATAAAGTGTCCAGATGTGCCTGTGCATTAATCATTGTGTCATCTATCATGGACTATGTCATCTGCCAGTGGTAAAACAATATCAAATAATCTTGGATGAAAACTGAACCATGTCTCCCTCTCTGCGCCAAAGAATAGCTTTGACATCCATGTACATACTATGAACACAGATGATAACTTGTATATAATAACATTTTTCAAAGCAATAGGCCCGTAATAGATTTCGTTCCATAGAATCAAATGGCTTTTCAAAATCAAAAAAGAACTATTCCTGTACTGCAGCTCGTAATATAAATATATGACCAGCTGTAGAATCGTCTGTTTTAACCACTGTTTGGTATTCGCCCGTCAGATGTAAATTGTTTTTAAAATACCGAGACTCCGTCCAGATTTTGGTAATGTACCTCTATTAAATGGCGAAATAAAGAGTCTTGAAAAGGAATTTACACCAGTTGTACCATCTGGCCCAGCAGCTTTATTTTTCTTTAATCTAGGTATCACAAGTACAATTCCTTCCCTTGATAAAGTTCAATTCATTGAATTAATCTTCTCCCAAGTTCATCTTCATACTTATGCACATCATCTTCATTTTGTAGTCGGCAACTATCTCCCATCCGAGCAATTTTAGAAGAGCTGAAATCAATCATAAGTCTGTAAGTCATTGTGTGCCTGATTTTTGTTAAGGATTATTCTTTTTTCCAAAAGTCCTCTTGATTACTCACAGAGGCAACTACTTATTCAGTTAACAACTTATTCAGTACAGTTTCCTTCTTCATGACTGATTTTTTTACCCTTGCTATGTAGTGAGCATCTTTATATGCTTTCTCTTTTGATTAACAAAATATGTCCAATGTTTTCGCGACACTTTCTCTACTTACTGCATGTTACTCCTCATACAAATGACCGTCTTTTTCTGTCTTATCTAATTTTGGTTTTCTTTTTCAAGAAAGAGACTTTGCGGTCGGTTGGACTATAAGCTACATTACCTTACCTTACACACACACACACACACACACACACACACACACACACACACACAGAGAGAGAGAGAGAGAGAGAGAGAGAGAGAGAGAGAGAGAGAGAGAGAGAGAGAGAGAGAGAGAGAGAGAGAGAGATGGCAAACTTAGCAAAGCAAATTTCAAAACGAAAAGAGAACTAAGGCAAAAAAAAAAAAAGGAACAGAAAGGAGGCTGACTCACCTTCCTTAACTGACCAGTCCGTCTGTCCCTCCCTGTTGGACTCTGCCAGAGTCAGTTGGTCAAGAGGCCTCTTTATCTGCAAAGGCCTTAGAGATACAACGAACATCGTCAAGCCATACAGCTATTTAAACCTATTTCATTCCCAATGAGGTACACAAATTAATACGAACAAACATATAGCAGCAACAAAGCCGAAGCTCTGTTTTATTTAACTTATCTTGATTATTCCATTTTCCAATAACTGAGATCGTTTTTTCGGGGAAAAAAAAAACTAGCAGTTCGTGTCAGCATAACTTCAAACTTTAAACATTCGCTTTGACAAAGCCGAAATTAGAACTCACTTAAGTGCTTTTCTGGTCTTTGTTTGCACCTGTACAAAGAAGGAAACTTCCACTTGTTAAACTGCTTCGTTTTAAACTTTGCTGTTAGAACGTTTGACGTTTCTGTTTCAGATGTGACATTCACACCCATTGTCACCTGTTTTGACAACTCCGTAAAGCTACAGACGCTGCGTATTGTATCGTATTGTATTGTATTGTGTTGTATTGTACTGTATTATATCGTGTCGTGTTGTACCGAATTATTGTATAGCATTGTATCCCATCGCGTTGCATCGTAGTGTAGTGTGTTGTACTATATTGTATTGTGTTGTTTTGAATGTACTGTATTGCCTATTTTTTTTATATATTGTATTATGTTGCCAAACTTCATCGCTCTCTATGAGAAAAAATCTTTGGCATCTATGAAGTTTGACACACACTCCCTTTGAAATGGGAGTCATCTGTACAACACGACCCTTCTTTATCTCCTTTTCTGCACGTGTACGTACGTGTTCACTTACACTGGATGTTTCCATGTCAGGGCTGCTCCATTGTTGCACTGGACGCTATGTGCATACTGATCATGAGACCCCGGTTTATAGTCACATCTGAAAAAAGTGACGTATCCAGACCATCATTTAGAGGAAAGACAAGAAAGAAAAAAGAATCGCCCGGAGTGAAATTCAACGCCCAGAGTCGGGATTCCCTTGTTCCTATGGGAGCATATCATCCCCTGGGCCCCCTTTCCTTTTTTTTTTTTTTTTTTAGAAATACACAGAACATTACGACGCAGAGATTCCAAACGCCAAGATCATTTGCACATACATAGCTCGGACTTAAGTTTCAGACGTGTTTAACTCGGAGGATTTGACCTGAATGCTTTTGCAACAGAAAGAGACAAGGGAATCTATCACTGGTTTTAATGCAGAAAAAAAGCATCCGCGAGAAGGACGGCAACCCAGCGCACTCTACGACCACCTACTGCAAAGAACGAAAGCATGCTGTCGCGTCGAACGGTCTTTCTTTCGATTACTTCACCAGTTTCTCTATAAAGATAGTAACTTTGACATATTTTCAGACGTCGACCATTAGAAAAACCATCTAAAATTTAAAGAAGATTCGAAAAAAAAAAAAAAAAACCAGACAGGCAGATCAGAAACACAGACAAGACCGATGTGACAACAGATCGTGTTATTCCTGCATAATTAGTTGGTTGAGTTTCGCTCTTTATGTGTGTCAAAGAATCCTCCATGTGTCAAATTACAGGATGTTGCACCCACAAGTGACATAAATGTACATTCATTTCGTGAAGTGTCTTGAAAATCCCGAAAACTGAAAACTGCAAAAAAACTTCCATGTGGTTCCAGAAATTGTTTTTTGAAATGTTTGATTCCATGTATTTTAAATGGCCGCACCACGCCATGATTCGCGATATTTCGAGTATAGAAAAAAATAAGTAATCAGGATTTGGGATATTTGAAACGTAGCGATTTATGAGAGTTATTGGCGTTTTGAGGGATGAATGCCTATCTTGACACCGTTGTAACGGTCACACGAACATTGAATTGTGAGTATTATGCTGAACGTCGAGGCTTTGAACATGTGACCAGTGCGTTCCATCTGTCTAGATCTGGTTCAGCGAGAAATCAGAGCCAGTGCTTTTGACTTGTCTCAATCATAGAGCCACTTATTTTGAAGGGTCTTCAAAGCCTGAGTTTGAATCTTCTTCGTAAAAACCCAACACACACACACACACACACACACACACACACACACACGCGCGCGCGCGTCCCCTGCTCTACAGTCATATGTCTTCGTGCAGTGTAATTAACAAGTAACACCTAAACAGCCTTTCTCGTTCTTTTGCATATCCGATTACCACAGTCCTTGAGAAATAATGTACAGTGTCGTATTACGCACACAAATAGGAAGTCTGTTTTCGCATTTGCACATTTATTACACACCTTCATGAAAATGTCTTGTTTCGTATAACAATAATGGTATTTCATTACGTTATACTGTATAAAATAGTATTGTGTTGCATTGGATTGCATTGCATTGCAGTGTAGCATAGTGTAGTATACTATAGTATAGTGTAGTTCAGTGTACCTTAGTGTCGCATAGTGTAGCGTGGTGTGGTGTGAAATGTGGCGTAATGTTGCGTAGTGTAATGTAGTGTGGTGTATTGTAACACAGTGTGGTATAGTGTAGTATAGTACTGTGTAGTGTAATGCAATGTAGTTTAGTGTGGTGCAGTGCAATGCAGTGCAGTGCAGTGCAGTGTAGTACAGTGTAGTGTAGTGTAGCCTAATGTAGTGTAGTGTACTTCATCGTTGCAACTGTGCGAAATTCGGGCCGCTTCCCCAGGAACAGCGAATCGCGTAGTACATCCTTTCTATGAGACATTGCCTATCCATGTTCTGTCTATATCCTCATATGAATGTTTATACACACAATTTTGCCAGCGATATCTAGTACTCAATGCACTCAATGCATGCTGCGCAGACCACTTTGATTCATTGTTTTCTCCGAAAGGACGCAGCCAGATGAGCCCTACCCACGAATGACGTCAGAGTGGTGAAGTGGTATGGCAGATCGTGTAATCACACCGCCATGCATCCTGTTCAGGGCCTACCACTTACTTGTTAGTTTATTGATTTGGGAAATGACTTGTTCATCCCTTCGGGATAATCATTTATCGCTTTGGAAATGACTTGTTCATCCCTTCGGGGTAATCATTTGTTTTGTGCTCTCTCTCTCTCTCTCTCTCTCTCTCTCTCTGTACATGTGAACAATGGTTTATTATCTTTAGGCCACCAGCCCCTAGATACATGGTCAAGAAACAGAATAACAATGAAGTACAGCGTAACTAAACAAGACTAATAGCAACAGTACTATTAATACAACTTTACTTCCTTTCATATCTAAACTTTTATAGTTATCACCGTGTAATCATCCTTCATGACTTTCGACCAACAGCCCTCTTTGTCGAGTTGCATAAAAGATGATGAACGAAGCTAGATTTCGAGTCAGTTTCATGGATTTGTTCATCAGAATACTAGTATAGTGCTGATCAATTCCAGACAAATACTTCTTTCTAATATCATCATATAGAGGGCAAACATGAATAAAATGGTTTTCATTTTCTATTACCTTGCAGAAAGGACACAAAAAAGTTTAGCGTTTCACTGAAAGTAGTCCTAAAAGAGGAACCGTTTATGGAAGTACTCCGGTTCTTAGTTTAACAAAACCATCACGAAAGCATCTGATATCAAGATATTGAAAATATTGTTCGCTTTCAAACACATTTTTAAATAGCCGGTACGTGCTATATATGTCATTGTTCATTACTGAGCTATCCCATTCCTGTAGATAATTATCTTTCAAACGTTGCTTGAACAATGATACAAAAGAAATTTCACATCCACACCTTGGTTAACCCAGGCATATCCAAATCCTAAACGAAACAAGTATTTTTAATCGAACTTGCCCAACATGCTTTACCTTTTTCATCCAAGTTTTTTAACATAATATATGCTAATCGTGGTAGCCTTGACTCATCATCCATCTTCAAAATCTTTAGCCAGTATTTTATGCATCTCACAGAACTGTTAACATATAGTGGATATCTACCCAGTTCACCATACACAATTTTTGTTTGGTAATTTTAATGGTACTTTTAAGAAACGTTTGCATGCAAATGTATGAATTTTTTCAATGTTTTCCAATCTGTTTAGCCCCCACAATTCTGCAGCATACGTAATGACAGGTTGAACTTGTGTGTCAAAAATTTTTAAAAGAAGCAGGATTTAGATATATCATGGAGACTGCTAATATGTTTTACACAATTCATACATGCTCTTCTACCCTTTGCCGCCAAGGCATCAACACCTTTACAAATACTCATTTTCGTTGTAAAAACAAAACCCAAGTAATTATACTCGTTTACCACTTCCAGGATAGATCCGTTTAAAGTCCATTTATCATTTTTACCTAAAAAAAACCCGCCTTTTCGAAAAACCATCACTTTGGTCTTATCTTTATTTATATTTAAAAAAATCAATCTTTTGCAAGCTTCATTTAATAAATTAATTTGGTTTTGAAAGACCCCTGGCAGTATCGGTAAAAGAACAATATCATCGGCAAACAACAGAAGGAATAGTTCAACCAAACCTGGTAACAACTGAATGCCATGCATACCGCTACCATCTACATGTGCAGCAATTTCATTTATAAAATAGAAAAAAGTTCTGGACTAAGTATACAACCCTGTCTCAATCCTACCGGACAACTAAAAAACTCCGTAAGACGATCTCCAATTCTCACACATGAAACAATTGACTCGTAAATCGCTGTGACTGCTGTCATAAATTTGCCATGTATGCCAGTTGTACGCAAAATTTCAAATAGTGGTTCATGTTGGACTGAATCAAATGCTTTTCTTAGGTCTACAAAACATGCATAGAGTTTGCCACCCCTTTTTGAAAAACACTTTTCTATAATAGCATTTAAAGTAAAAATATGGTCGACTGTAGAGTAACCCTTTCTAAACCAGCAGCCTGAGATTCTGTCAGTTTTCTGTTCTCTTCGATCCATTTTACTAGTCTCCTATTCAGAATCGTACAGTAGCATTTACTAACTAAGCTTAATAGCGAAACCCCCCTGTAATTGTCAGTTACTGTTTTGTCACCTTTTTTAAAAATTGGAACTATAATTGCTTTAGTCCATTCTTCTGGATACGAACCTCTGTCAAATAGTGCATTGAATAGTTTAGTTAAGAAGACGACCGAAAAGTTGCTACTTAATTTCAGCATTTCTGCAGTGATTTCATCAATTCCACACGCCTTTCCTTTCTTTAAAGAATTAATAGCTTGAAGTACTTCACTCTCATTTATAGGTAAGTTCAATTCATTACAATCAGTATTAACATTTTTGGTGCTATAATCATGTACTTTGATCTTCTGCACATTGAACAGGCTTTTGAAATGATGGTACCATTGTTGATCTGATATATCAGGGCAAACTTGAGACTTTTTTCCGCCTGACATACTTCTTACTTCTCTCCAAAACCCCTACTATCTTTACCGAAAGAAGCCAGTCTGTAAGCTTTTTCACGTTTAAACAGCCCCTTTTCTTTTTAATAAAAGACTTGTAATATTTTCGATGCTGAACAAAATCTTTACGTTTGTCAGATTTAAACTTTTTACAACTACGAAAGATTGTTAACGACTGCCTCACTTTGCTCTTTAACTGTGCACAATCCCTGTCGTACCAGTCTGGTATTCGTGGCTCATTACTAACACATATAGTTTTCTTCATACAATCACTACTACTGACCAAAGCATTAGAAAACAAGTTTACAGCTTGATTTACATCTGTATCAATTAGCATCAACGCCATGGAATACAATCTATTGAACTCCTCGCTGTTTAAAGCCTCTACAAAATGTGGTTCTAAACTTGTATTCCAAATGCGTTTTTCAATCCATTTCTTTTCTTTTCTTCTAAGATGATCGACATCAACATCCATGTTCAGTGTAATACAAACAGGGAAATGTGCGGAGTCCACAGAGGACAAGACACGCAGTGACGTAATAGAACCCTGCAGACAGAGATCACCAGATGCTATAAAATAGTCAATGGTGCTGCCCCCTGAACTGGAAACAAAAGTCAGGGAATCATCGAAACCAAACTGAATTAGACCGTTCATGACAACACAATCAAACGTTGAACAGAAATTAATCAACTCTTTTCCAAAATGTGTTACTACCGTATCTTCAGACTTCCTACGGAACACGTAATCCTCATCACTATCATACAACGAGTCCCATACCTTATTTTCCGATAACACATCCTTTAACAAAGCATTCTCGCACCCAGTCCTCGCATTCATATCTCCACACACTATGACATAGAAATCCTCAAAACGTTCATGGAGATCAATTAAGCACTGTTCAATGATTTCAACACCAAAACCATATTGTGACAGTCTCCAGTAAATACTGTCATAAGGGTGTATATAAATACTGATAAGAAACACTGGTTTTTCAGTTCCAAATAATTCACGATCCATTTTCAAAATGATAACATTATTCAAGTACGTATTGATCCTCTCAGTAAACCCGACCAGACTTTTCCTTACACACATCATTACTCCCCCTGAGAACCGCCCTTGTTGCGATAACTTCACAGCTTTGGAGACAAAAAACATCGTAATCACTGAAAGAGGTGTACGAAATACTGTCTAAATAAAAACGTTTCATTTAAACAAAATATATCGAAATCTAATACATCGACACACAACATCAGGAATGTCCAGTTTATTCATCCAACCTTCACAGTTCCATGTGCCGATATTAACACTGGTCGGGCCTCGGCCACCCCGTCAACTCTTGGCATTATTACCACCTCTTCCCTGAACCCTTCCACCACCCCCCTACGCCCAGTACCACCCCCTCCTCTAGCCCCATCACTTTCTATCCGTACATTTCCCTCGCTAGTTCTCCTATCCGTACCGCCACCCCACCCTCCACCCCCCCCTGCTTGGTGAACCACCCACCCGACCACCCATAGCCCCTTTTGCTTGTTTCAATTTCTCATGTTTCATCCAGTGGTGTAGAGTCGTATGTGCGCTTTCTTTTTGGCCTGCCACCCCTCTACTGTGAGAAGCCGAGCTCGCGCGCTGTCTTGTCATCACGGGACTTGAAGGGGAAGGTGGGCAGCCGTAGTGTTGAACTGTCGCCTTGTCCCCGGAGTTTTTTCACGTGCACCCTGACCTGGATTCTCTCTTGCCGGTTTGTCTCTGGTTTCATTTGCACTCGGGTACTCCGACGTTGGCAGAATGTATGGTCGACTTGCGTTGCCTTCATCGTGAGTGGAAAGAAGAGGGAAGCCATCTTTGGAAAGATCGTAAAGATCAGAGGAATTATAATGATTGAGCACTGCTTCAGTGTCCTCTTCTCTACATCTTGTCTCGTCTCACCACCACTGCTGGCTCTTCTTTCTTCTTTCTTTTCGTTTTCTTCGTGTTTTCCTCTGCTGTTACCCTTCCCCTGACCACTCAGTCTCACTAGTTCTTCTTTGTCAGTGTCATAAGTGTAGACGCCTTCTCTGTAAACAGTTTGTCAAACTTCATCATCTTGTTTTCTGCCCGCTGTCATAGAGTTCATTGGCTTTTCTCCTCAGTCCCTGCCTTTTCTTCCGCACTGTCTCAGAGAAGTCTTCCCTGATATATACATTCTGATGCTTTTCTGAAGTTTTCAGTTTTCTGGCATTCTTGAGAACCAGCTCCTTTGACTTGTGAGACAAGAACTTGACGACCACGCCTTCTCCTTTCCCCAGTCTATGAGCTCTCTCAATGGCCATCTCCTCCTGAAGACACATTCCTTCTTTGATTACTGTGTTCACTTTCTGTTCACACTCCTCCCAGTTTTCGTTGGCCTTGTCTTTCTCAATCCCAAAGAACAGTAAGTTGTTTTCGCCTACTTTGGTTTTCCAAGTAGTCACATTTATTTTTCCACCTGTCGATCTCTTTCCACAGAGTTGCATTCTCTTCCTGTAATCTCTCATACCGTATTGTTACGCATTCCAGCTCCTCCTCTATCTGACTCTGCCTTACTTCAATCCTACCTAGCTGGTCAGACAGACTGTCCCCTAAACTGTTTCACTCTGCTCTCCAACCTAGTGGTCTGTGTCTCTTGGTAGGACTTCAGGGCTTCATGTTGTGCCACTTGCTGATCTTGTAATTCTTTCATAGCACCTTTCACTGCTTCCCTGACACTATCTTTGACACACTGATGCAGGCCTTGCATGGAGCTGTTGTGTACGTCACTATCAGTAGGCGGGGTGCCAGAATATTCCCAGTCCAGAGTCTCACCTGGCGTTACGTCGTTATCTGTTTTCTTTGGGGGGGGGGGGGGGGGGGGGGGAGGGCCTGGATTAGGATTGACATCTCCACAGACGAGGATGGCGGTGGACACAAAAATCACCAGGATGGCTGTCCACACCCCAAAACAACCTTGCACACATCCCGGTTCAGTTCGCTGGAATCGGACACTCTGACAACAGAACATGTGTGCAGCCAGAGTAAAAGTGAGAAAGTGCTTTTCCAAGGTACCACATCCTGGCCACAACACCACAATGCCGATGAGATTTGACACACAAGATTTCTTTCGAAGTATGTCAATTAGCACTGAATGGAACTTGCCTGTGGCTTGTCGGTGCTGTTGGAGACACGACGGCATAGTGTTGGCTTTCCAAACCTCACCGGAGACAACGCTATTTCATTAATTTTGATTTTTGAGCCTCAGCGGACAAAAACACGTCGCCATCTTGTAAGGTCGCGTCCTTGACCCCCGTGTGTGTGTGTGTGTGTGTGTGTGTGAGTGAAAGAACTAGAGGAATACCTTTTTTATCATTCTACGTCTTGTTCTGAAAATTCCACTGAACAGCTCACTGCTGAAGTATTAATGAGCGGTGGATACAATTGAATACCGTGTAATCTACTCAAAGGCGTTAGAGACGCCATGCCATCTGTGTTAAAGTGTATCAAATGAATCGAAGATAAATCCATCCTGTCTGAGGAGACAAACTGACTGATTAAAGAACAACTGCACAACTATGAGAATAATAAACTGACCTAACCTTTACCTGGAAAAAAATGAACAAGTGTTCAAACGAAACCAAAAAATGAATCTGTATTTTTTTAAAAAGGAAGGGTAGTTTGCCCATCCGATTCACGTGCGGTGGGCGTCATACTCTTTTCACTGTTGCTGAGGGAGAGTGTCGAGCAAGCATTGTGTTATCTTTGGTTCAGTGATGTTACACCACTGAACCAAAGATAACACAATGCTTGCTCGACACTGTGTCATTCAAAACGAGTTCTTGACATCCAGGCAGAGGGCACAATAGGGTCATGACACAGGTTCAAGGAAAGCAGAGACGGAAGGACAGAGAACGAAGGTGGTAGAAGGTTGGGGTGGTGTGGGTGGAGAGTTGAGAGAAAAACTATCCGTGGAGGGTATGCGGACGGCGAACAGTGGTCCAAACGCAAGGACATCTTTTGTTTTGTTTTGTTTGTCTCGTCACGTACATGTTCAAACATGTCTTATTCAAATAGGTTGACGTCAACTCGTCACCTCGTGGCTATATATTCTGTGACTTGACTTTATTTGACATCTTCATTTCGGATTTTCCACACACTTACCCATCCGACCTTTTCATTCTTTCTTTCTTTTCTTTTTTTTTCCCCCCCTGATTAAGCGACAAATTCAAGTAGAACTGTCCCGCCGGGAGGGGGGGGGGGGGGGGGGGGGGGGGTCAGGGAAAGGTAACGTCTGTCTTTCCAAGGCAAACAGAGTTACCTTTCTTCAGTTTGTGGGCCAAGCACATAGATTCAGGGAGTCAAATATTTGATTTGAAGTGCACGCCAGGCTGCTGATCGGCATACCGACCGTCTGCATTAAACGCACACCGTTCTACACCCATTTTCTCTCTCTGACTAAACTGTTGTGTTCACGGATGAGTCAAAACTATCCACCAGCCACAACTGTCCCATGGAAACGCAAAGTCACTTTGCTGAACTGAGCTTTAACACCGTTTACTCCTTCGCAGATTTCCAAACATGGTCTGCTTATGATGTTTTGGTATTGTTTTGGTAAGTAGGTCGGAGGAAAAAAAACCCGGTCGGGGTCACACGCCTACTCCCCGAAAACAGAGATCAAGTGAGACGACGAATCAATGATACCTTTAGCCCGTCACCCCTTACCTTGCCAGCCGAAAGACATACGCCAACAGGGAGTAACAATGTCAGGTATATTTTCCACAGTCACTCGATTGTTTTCGCCTTAATTTTTCCGAAACTTATACAGTTGTAATTTCGATGCCAGAACCTTTACTTTTTTCCAAACAAAATTTTTGCGAAGCTTATACAATTGTAGTTTCGATGCCAGAACCTGTACTTTTTCCAAACAAAATCTGCTGACATGCTACTGTGAAAAAAGTTTGTCAGTTTTTGAACTCCATCGTTGAAAGCGAATTGTTTCTTTTTCCTGAAATTTCTATGATTTTTAGAGTAGTCAGACGACCACGGCGTCAAGGCAAGGCATATACCGATGGGCCTTTTACCCTTTCACCAGGCTGTAATCGTATGGGCGGATGTTATTTTTTTTTTGTCTTTCGTAGCCGTATGTGCGCGTGTGTGTGCGTGCGAGCGTGTGTGTGTGTGTGTGTGTTTTGCATTGCTTCCTTTTATGAATTATTATTATGGCTGTTGTCTTATGGTGCGTGTGTGCATGTATGTGCGCGCGCGAGCGCGTGTGTGTGTGTTGTTGTTGTTACTGTCGTTCCGCCTATACTGTGACCATGTTTATAAAGATCACAGACCTCTACCCTTGCTGGAGGGGTGCGCTCTGGAAATGACCCATTAATTAGTAGCAGTAGTATTATCATTATATCATCATTATTGTGAATAAAGCTGATGAGCTCTTATATAACTGTTGTTCTGACTCCTTCAAGTGTATTACTTGATAAATCTATAAGACCATCCCTGCCCTGGTTATAAGAAAACTCGGGTATAAGAAATCAAATGATTTTCCCCTGCTGAGAGGATTCTTTAACATTACTTAAAATATCTCGGATGTAAGAAACTCGGTTGTAAGAAAAACTCGCCTGTAAGAAACAGGTTTAGCTGACCCTGGCGAAACTTTTCCTCGGATATAAGAAAGTCACGGTTGTCGAAAGATTTTCACGGTGGGCCTACACACACCTATTAAAAAAAAAAAAAAAAACAACAACTCCACGATGCAGGTCACAGGAATTGGCGGGACAGGATGTGGGTCCTTTGATGTCGCCTAAGAGATGGGATATCCGGATGTAAGCTAGACAAAACGCAGGCGCTTGATTACGAGAGGTTTTGAACCCCCCCCCCCCCCCCCCCCCCCCACCCACACACACACACACCCTCCACTCCTGTTCTCTCTCTTCACGCCAGTGCATGTTCAATGCAAGGCAAGGCTTTGTACAATGTAAGGTGAAGATGGCTGACAAACACAAAAGACAAGCAATTTCGCCGAAACGAAAAATCGAAATTTTGGATGCTGTGGAGAGAAACCCGAAAAAGAAAAAAAGATGTTAATTGCTGAAGAATTTCAGATTCCTCTTGCTACTCTGTGCAACATTTTAAAACAATGGGACAAATACAAAAATCAGTTCTTGGGCAGTACAACTGACCCGCAGCTACAGTAAAAGAATAGGAAGGCGAAACATGAGGACATTGACAATCAACTTCTTCAATGGTTTGTCCAAGCGATGTATGTTATGTTATCATCTCAACCCCCCCTCTGCCATCTCTCTCTCTCTCTCTCTCTCTCTCTCTCTCTCTCTCTCTCTCTCACACACACACACACACACACACACTCTCTCTCTCTCTCTCTCTCTCTCTCTCTCTCTCTCTCTCTCTCTCTCTCCCCTCCTCTCTCCACCACTCTCTCTCTCACTCTTTCTCTCCCCCCCCCTCCCTCTTTCTCCCCCCTCTTTCCATCCCTCCCTCTCTCTCTCTCTCTCTGTCTTTGTTTCTCGTGCATGTGCACGTATGTGAGAAGCTTGATAAATAACCAAGGAATCACGTGCTATATTCGTATTCATTTTCTCATTTCACATTTGACGAGCATCAATATGTAATAGCCTACAACTTATGAGTACCTGTTAACTCTCCAATTCAGAATATCGCTGAGCGCTGTTAAATACTGCTCGTAAATTCTTGTGTGGGTGCGCGTGCGCGCGTACACACACACACACACACACACACACACACACACACACACACACTCTCTCTCTCTCTCTCTCTCTCTCTCTCTCTCTCTCAAACTTTCATGTTCTGTTCCGATGACAAATTATAAAACGGTTCCTACCTGCATTTCAAGACGATTCTCTACACAAGGCTTGAAATAAATCTTTTGTAGTGTGTGATATATAGTATTGTCTCTGATGCAATCCCCAGATACAACATATGGTAACATATTTATATGCATTCTCGTTAAAATTAAGAATATATGCATGTACTTGCATGTTTGTAAGCAAGCAAGCGCGCGCACACACACACACACACACACACACACACACACACACACACACACACACACACACACACACCACCCCCACACCCACCATCATGTCCGTCGCAAAGCGACGATGACGTCAGTGGCGCCTTTGGTGTGTTATGGTTTATGTTTTAAAAACTTTTTTGGACTGAGGACTCGTCTGAGATTAAGTGATTCATTTATTTATATGTGCATTTGTTAATATTAGGAAATTTCCTTACGATTATGTTGACTTTTTACTGTTGCAACTATTTACTGTTGCGTTCTAAATCTCTCTCTCTCTCTCTCTCTCTCTCTCTCTCTCTCTCTCTCTCTGTCTCTCTCTCTCTCTCTCCACATCATACACACACGAAAATATTGATCCCTCATTCTCTGTCATGACGGCCAATGGCTCCAAGAACAAATCTATGCTCTCCTTTGTCGCATTTTTACTCGTCTATCGTGTTTATGCGTTTGTTTATGTATGTGTGTGTGTGTGTGTGTGTGTGTGGGGGGGTGGGGGGGGGTGTGTGTGTGTGTGTGTGTGTGTGTGTGTGTGTGTGTGTGTGTGTGTGTGTGTGTGAGAGAGAGAGAGAGAGAGAGAGAGAGAGAGAGAGAGAGAGAGAAGTGAGAAGAAAAGAGAGAGAGACACTAGAAAAAAAAGATGTCACAGGCCAAAGTTTTACTTGCGAAAAAGTCAAAATCAAAGAGCCTTCTCTCTCTCTCTCTCTCTCTCTCTCTCTCTCTCTCTCTCTCTCTCTCTCTCTGTGTGACTCTCTCTGTCTCTCTCTGTGTCTCTCTGTATATGTGTGTGTCTCAATCTCTGTCTGTCTGTCTGTCTGTCTGTCTGTCTGTCTGTCTGTCTGTCTGTCTCTCTCTCTCTCTCTCTCTCTCTCTCTCTCTCTCTAACACTGACGTACACACACTAACAATTACAGAAACGCGCAGAGAAAAAGAGAACCAAAGCAAAAACAAACAAAAGCTCGGATATTAGAAACAGTGTAAAAAAAAATCTTTTAGAACTCTCGATCATAAGAAACCTCGGCTGTAAGAAAGCTCGGTTATAAGAAACAAACAAAAAAATTCCCCTCAACTTTCTAACAAGATTAGGCATAGCGCAGACAACCCGTCTTCAGCGTCAAAAACCAGTTAATGTGGAGTCTCTCTTATTCAATGCAGCAAAGATTTTATCTGACCTAACTATGATTCTGATGACATTGATGGATTTGCAAACCAGGAAATTAACCCATCTCAGTCTGCATTCTCTGTAACTTGCACATACACACACACACACACAACACAGAGAGAGAGAGAGAGAGAGAGAGAGAGAGAGAGAGAGAGAGAGACGAATAGAACGAATACGAATGTTTAATGTGGCTTGCTAGATACGCTGAAAGGTTCTTTACGCTATGCCCTTAAAAAATCGACCATAGAGATTTAATAGATTACAAAATGCACAATTATTACAAGTAAAAGTGAGAAAAAAATTATGAAACAGAAACTCAAAACGGTTCAAAAACATCAACATCATGAAAACACATATTCCCCTCCCTCTACACATACACGCACACGCGCGCGCACACGCGCGCGCGCGCGCACACACACACACACACACAAGAGAGAGAGAGAGAGAGAGAGAGAGAGAGAGAGAGAGAGAGAGAGAGAGACAGACATTAGATTTGTGATTTTTTTTATAGTTAATTCACCAACAGAAAGGGCTGTGGATAACTGGTCAACAAAGAAATAAGCGTGCGCACACACGGGTCAGATCATGCTTCTTTTCACCAGAACGGGATTCCCTTGTTATTTAACAAATACCAATGCAGAAAAATGAAAATGAAAAACGAACCATTGTTATAAGCCGGCAAGCCAGCCAGCACTGCACGCTATAGAAAAGAACCGAAAAGGCTGCGGTGGCTGAATCGCAACGTAAAAAGTCGAAACAAGGAGAAACGGAAAATCACGTTTTAAAGGTGATCAGAAATCAGAAACAATCCGGATTCCTAAAAAGTCAACAAACAAAAAAAAGAAGAAAAAAAAGAAAAGAAAGAAAGAAAAAAAGATTAAGAAGAAAAATTACAATCATCAATGAAAAAAAAAAAAAAAAAACAAACAGGGAAAGCGACAAGTGTCATTCGATAAACCTATCAGATATTGATGTGAAACTCATCCGTGAACTCCCTCATCTTCAACCTTCAGCACCCTCATCCCGTTCACTCGAAGATAATCAACTGACGTCAGAGTCATGCTGAGTTGTGAATGAATCACATGCCCTTAAATACACATAGAACTTAAAAGCGCACTGAAGACGTGCCGCGTTATTTTCGTATTTTCGTCTCACACCCTATAGCCTGTTAAACACTCGCGGTCTATATGGTAAACTCAGCACTGCGCTGTTCTAAGATACAAAATGAATCGTAGATGGTAGTATGTGTGAGGTTCTTGATAACTGTCAGTTCGTTGTCCGATTCCATAGGTAGGAGGAAGTTCCGATATTGAGGATAACATGAATAACGCAAAGGCAGCGAGTGGAATACCTGGCTTCCCTGAAGATGTCGTGACCAAGGTATGTCTGTGTGTATGTTTGTGTTATTAACATGTCTGTTTGCTTTTACTTCAGTCGTGTTTGCTTTTGTTTGTTTTCCTTATTTGTTATTGTTGTTGTAGTGATGAGTAGATGGTAGTGCCCTGTGTGTGTTTGTGTGTGTGTCTGTGTTTTTTGTTGTTGTTGTTGTTGTTGTTGTTTTTTTTTTTTTTGGGGGGGGTTGGAAGAACTCAGAACTCCCTTATTCGATCAAGCATTGAGATTTTACACAGAGCCTATTCTTCCAGTCTGAGAGAGACATAGGGACACACACACACACACACACACACACACACACACACACACACACACACACACACACACACACACACACACACACACACATGCAGAGACAGGGAGAGAGAGAGACAGACAGGCAGGCAGACCGAGTTTTGTTTTGTATACGAAGTCCTGTGTATGTTCGATCAGAACATGTTCAAGTGAACACTACCGCAGGCAGCAGTGCAGTGTCTCCCCCACGCACACAGCCAAACATTTGATTGTGGTTTCTATGAGACGAAACAAAACATCTCAGAAGGTATCAGTGAACTCACACACAATCACATAACACTGAGAACGTTTCAAATGCCTTACACTGGTAGCTGAGACAAACAGAGCAAACATGCAATGAAATTTGATTTCAGAAATGGATGCGGTGTAAGACAGAAACAAAAAAAAAAAAAACTATGTAAAAAAAAAAACGTTCTTGATATATGGCACAAACCCACGAGGAAAATAACAAGATGTTGACGAAAACGGAGATAGTACCTCTCATTCTCAGTCGCTTCTTTTTTTCTCTTTTTTCTTCCATTCCTGGTTCAGGGGAGACTACAAAACACTGAAGACTTGCTGGAATGGGGGAAAGAGTTAAACTAGAATGTATTGCTGATGCCGGGGGGGTTGGGTGCAACTGTGACTAAAACAGGCTTGTCCCTGATTTTAAATCGTATTCAATCACTGACAAGACAAACACGACTGATGACAACGAAAGTTATCGTCGACGTGCGTGGAGAATAAGGATGTTTGAGGCTCAGAATGTAGTCTAAATCGAGTGTATGAACCGTGGCATTTCAAACTCGCGTTCTTTTCACAACAGTCATACATGTCGAGTACTTCATCACCCTCGTATTCGTTTGTTGTCATCGCTGTCCTTAAACATTCCGCACCACCTCATGGGCGTTACTCCCACACCGTGGACACTGGCTCCCCA
>JADBJO010000372.1:376113-378613 GCA_016801955.1 Conus betulinus | reverse complement strand
CGTCGCATTCGTCAACATCTGTTGCCCAGGTTGTGTGTGCGTGCGGACTCATAAAAAATATGACTTCCACAGCCCGATGGATATAAAACAGATGTGTTAGTTATATTCAGGTTTTAATGTCCACTCTCGTGAAAAGCACACGAAATAATCTTCCCAGAAGAGTGGGAATTAGAGATGTATCTTTTTGTTGTTTAGTGGCCTTTTGTATCACCGGCTTTTTTGTGGCCAATGGTGTGTGTGTGTGTGTGTGTGTGTGTGTGTGTGTGTGTGTGTGTGTGTGTGTGTGTGTGTGCCTCTCTCCCTCTCTCTCAAAATAATATCGACTCCGATAATGACAATGCGTTGAGCACGTCATCAGACGCTATTTTCAAAGTTATCAGCGAATCGTGATTGTAGTCGGTCGTCATTTAATCGCTTGTACCATGTAAAGATTGCCACGAACGGAACTCCCACACTGAGCTTTAATTACTGGAGAATGTCCACTTTGGACCGGATTAATCTCTCAGTCCATGTTGTTGAGCTTACACGATACTCTGACAGACGAGTGGAATGAGCGTTTCCAACCTCACCACCACCACCCCCCCCCCCCCCCCCCCCCCCCCCCCCCCCCCCCCCCCCCCCCCCCCCCCCCCCCTGGTATAATATTAAGAAAACCTGAATGCACCTTGAGGTTTCCTGGAGGTCAAAATCTAAATCAAGAAAGCTGTATTTTTAATCTTAAGATTAAAGTTGGGTGCTTTTTTTTAATTCACCAAGGAGAAGTCTGCGCGGTTCAAGTCTCCTTATCTGCGACCACTGCACACTCAACCGGCCGGGCAGAAAAATCCCACAGATCAATGCCTTCGATGGGAATCGATCCCACAATCTCCCAGCCTTCAAATCCGCGATGCCACCATTGGTTCACGGCAGCTTATGTCTATTTAACTATTCCAAAAAAATCACGATATTGCAGAAACAAAGAAGTACAATAATATGGTAGGAAGATGGGATTCAATATTTAACCCACTAATCAAATCACACAAATTATCACCCAAAAAGGATTCCCCTCATATTTATCAATAAGAGATTCGGCTGAAGGACATCTGAAACACCAGGAGCGTGTTGTTTTGTTTTTTTATTTTTAGTGTAATTCTGTCCAAAAGACAGAACAGAAGTGAAGCAAAGCTGTCAGAAACCGACATTTCCACTCTGATCAGCTTCAGTTCTGAGTGAACAAGGAAACAAATCCCCAGAAACTAGCTCAGATTCACCAAACAAGTGCAGAGCAAAAGAGCAGAAAAAAAAAATGTATAGTTGTGGATGAACTCACCACCGGTCACATGGTGCTGATAAATGTGTCCGTGCTGAAGTCGCATCCCTGTGATCTGGCTCATGAGCACGGTCGCGTGTAGCGCTGTCCACTCTCTAATGCCATTCACCTGCAACTCACTATCGCATTCGTTTACATCTGTCGCCTTACTGCGTTCATGCGTGTGATCTCTATGAAAGCCCGATTTCTTTCATGTTCCCATGGACGTGAAAGTGTGTAGTCTGTCACATTAGCTACTTTTAACCTTTTTCTTCTTTTATCAATCAAATTTTCAATATGTGTTTTCCAGTTCAGCTTAGGAGTTAAAAATACCCCCAGAAACTTAACTTTTTTGTTTATATTCCAGAATGTGACCATCCAGACTCTAGCAAAAGCGAGGGTAGAATCTTTGGGTTCTCATCATTGTTAAACAAAGTAAGACATATTTTTTCTCCAGATAGTTCCAATCGGCTAAGTACTTTCTAAGATATTCCGCAAAGAAGAAAAACCGTCATGGGCCGTTATAGCCGCTAGCAACGGCTATAACGGTAAAATAACACATTGGGCATGATCCGTGACCCATAGTGAACATGCCTACAAATTTTCAGAGAGATTGGTCAAGTACTTCTGAGATTCCATAAAGAAGAAAAAACCGTTATGGGCCATTATGGCCGTTAGTAACGGCTAAAACGATAAAATAACACATTGGACATCATCCTTGACCCTTAATGAACATACCTACAAAATTTCAGAAAGATTGGCCCAGTAGTCTGGAGCGAATGGGACACATTTTGACCACACACACACACACACACACACACACACACACACACACACACACACACACACACACACACGCACGCACGCACGCACGCACGCACGCACACACACAGCATTTCTTCGTTCCCATTCTAAAGTACTCCCTGTTCTTTAAGAAACTGGGAGTACAAAAACTGATTGACTGACAGACTGAAACGGCGGCGCGCGGGAAAGAAAGAATGTAGCGCCGGCAGGTTCCACCCTGGTAGACAGCCCGTTGTGTAAAAGAAAGTGTGGATAGCAAAAATGCTTAGAGCTTGGTCTCGACCCGAGGATAGGTGCTACATAAGTACTCTTTATAACAACAACAACAACAATACTGACTAAGTACCTTAAAGTTCCATGAAATTAAAAAGTCAAACTGTGTGTGTGGAAAGTCCTGGTTTTCATCCT
>JADBJO010000372.1:353613-371113 GCA_016801955.1 Conus betulinus | reverse complement strand
TCGTTGCTATGGATAGACTTTAAACTTTTTTTTTTAATATGTTTTATTCCTCCTCTCTCTCTTCCCTCCACTCCACAGTTCCTTCACTCTTTCTTTCCTCACGCACTCATCCTTTGACATGGATTTAACAAGCAATTTGACATGAACATGTCCAGTACATGTACTAATATATAAATGTGCAGTTATGAACAATAAAAACAGTCGTTACAATCTGGTAGTTTATCTTTATGCATTACTCAGATTGAACGAGTGAGTGAAAAAAAAAAAAAGTAGTTACAAGGAGGTTTATTTTTCATTTTCTGTTACAAACAAAGAAATAAGCAAGACGGACACAGAACATTATAATCAATAATAATAATGACAATACAGTAATACCTGGTACTATGAGTTTGGAGAAAGTAACATGCGCACATACACAATATATATGTATATGCACACATATATATGTACATACATATATACATACACACATATAGACACATACATACATACACATACATATACACACATATACGTACACATACACACATATGCACACGTACATACATATACACACATACATGTAAATACAAACACACACACCAGTACATATAAATAACTGCATATACAAATACACAACTACAGCAGCAAGGAGGCGAAGGGACACACACACACACACACACACACACACACACATACACACACATGCACACACAGGTGTAAGATACAGGAGAGAGTTATTAGTTAATAATCATAGTCGATACAGCATACATATACATGATACTCTTATCACTAGTATCAGTTAAAGTTGATCTAGACATAGTATAGTTTTTATCTTAGTAAGTTATGTGGAGTGAAACAAGTTACAGCATGACGAGACCTCTTCGTGATGTCAAGGTAGGTTTCTACAACTTCCTCTTTTCTCTTCTTTTTTTCTTCTTTCACGGCATGCCACACACAGCTTTTGTGATACTGATAGGAATCGACTGAGTACTGTAACATAGTATAAATATTGAAAAAAGATTGCATGATTGATAATAACCCTAACAGAGAAAATAAAAAAAGGAATTTAAAAAAAAAAAGCAAAAAAAAAACTATAAAATGAAATTCTTTGACAGCAGCCACAGAGCTCAAACGAGTTTTGTTAATAAAGAGAAACAGTATTTCAGAGTTCAAGAAAAAAGTGTGGAATAAGGCAGCCAACTTTCTTCAAATTCTCTGTATGTGTTGTTCAAAAAAGATACATATTTTTCTGATTCCAATCTGTTTCTAAGAAATGTTATGAACAACTGGACATTTGGGTGGTGTACATTTTGCAATTTTGTCCTGTATATATAAAATTTAGCCAGAAGCAGAATAAAATCTAAAGGCTTGTCTGTTGTAATATTTTGTTTTACTCCAAACAAAACCAATTCCTTATCAATTTGAAGATAATCACAATGTGGACATTTTTCTTTAAGCAAATGTTCAAAACTGGTCCAAAATCTGTTGACAATAGCACAATCATACAACATATGTGAAATGCATCGCTCATCCATATTACAAAAGTTGCAAATAGGGGAATCAGTAATTCTAATCCTGAACAAATATCCCTGAGTTGGGAGTAGTCTATGTAATAGTCTGGTTTGAAACCATCTGAGCTGTACATCTTTAGTAGTTTTATAATAGCGTGAAAAAATATGTTTCCAGCTCAGATTTCCAAAGAAATTGTTCCATTTACTGACTGCTGTTGGAGTAGCATCATTTCCATTTAAAATAGTCTGTACATGCTTATTACCCTTATAAATAAAGGACCATGCCATCGAGTCTAAAGTTTTGTACCTGTTGGTTAGAGCTACATTTAACTTTTTTGACAATATGTTCGGATTGCATCTACAATACCTTCATACAATATAAAATTAGTTCTAATACCTGGGTATTTAAGCAGAAATTGGTTATATGTCATAAACTGACCATTATCATTAATTATATTTTTTACATAGAAAATGTCGTAGTCACACCATTCTCGCACATAAACTACCTTTCGTCCCCGTATAATATTAGTGTTATAATGAATACATTCAGACATGAATTCATGCACAGAAGATACACAACATCTTGTACACAGTTTTTTTTAAAAAATGTTTTACAACATCCTTCCAGAATGGGTTTCAAACATTTTCAATAATAATATTAGCATATTCGGCTCCAAAAATGTTTTAATGTCCTAACCTAGGGAACATATTAAGGGTAAAATTCTTCCACTCAGAATCAAAATTCAGTCTCCTCAACCAAGATATCTTCATAGAAGACAAAAAAGTTTCTAACATTCAGCATCTCTTCAATCCACCTTCAAAGTACTGTTTTTTTTCAACCACAGACCTTTTGATTTTGCCTTGTTTGCCATTCCACAAAAACATGTACAGTTCTTTTTCTAAGGATTTCAAAAAAAATAGTCTGGTGGGTCAGGCAAATTAATTAATAAATGAATAATTTTTGAAAACACTAAGGTTTTAATAACAGTTATTTTTCCATAAGAGTAATTTGTCTTTTTTTTTTTCCAAAATGCTAAGACGCGTCTGATTGAAAAAAGTTTTGTCATTGTAGTTTAGTTGTACAATAGTGTCAGTGTTGGTGAAAATGTAATGCCCTAAAAACCCTTTTAAAGTGCCTGGGTCCCAAACAAAATTCTTATCACGCATATATTGCATGCCAGAATTTTTTCTGCTACCTATCCAAAACTTGGGTTTTGTCAAAATTTATTTTTAGACCAGAAATATGTGCAAATCTTGTAAGGGTATGTACTGCTTCAATAAATGACTTTTCTGATCCATCAAGGCACAATGTTGTGTCATCAGCAAATTGGGATAGTAAATTTACTTTATTTTTAATTTTAATTCCTTTAATGTCCACATTACGGCGGATCATGAGAGACAATATTTCCGCACAGATTAAATACAAATAAGGGGAGGCAGGATCCCCCTGTCTGACTCCTCTTTCTATCGAAAACCAAGGAGTGTATTGGCCGTTGACCAAGATACAGGTAGAGATTTGGTTATAAAAAGTCATTATCCATTTAATAATGTCTGGGCCAAATTTTAAAAAATGTAGGCATTTTAGTAGAAAGGACCAAGACACTGTCAAACGCCTTTTTTTCAAAATCTACTAATAATAGCATGCCTGGAATATTTTCATTTTCAGTGTACAACAATGTATCGTAGAGTAGCCTGATATTTTCGCCGATGAACGGCCCCTTTAGAAAACTTTTTTGGCTTTCATGAATAACACTTGGTAAAACTCTCTTGAGACGTTAGCATACAAGCTGAAGCGATTTTGTATGTAGTATTCAAAAGGGAAATGGGGCGCCAATTTTTAATGAACCGTTTAGGTTTCCCCTCTTTAGGGATACATACTATAGTTCCTTGCCGCTGTGTTATTGACATTTGTCCTTTGTCAAAACTTTCGTTAATAGAACGCACAAGAAAAAGAGCCAATATCAATAAAGAAAAAAACTTAAAAAATTCTACAGTAAAGCCATCAGGTCCTGGACTTTTAAAATTTTTCATATTTTTCAAAGCACAAGCAGCTTCCTGAAATGTTATTAAGCCTTCAATAGATTCCCTCTCCTCATTGTTTAAGCTGGAGCATCAGGGAGTTCATCAGTAATGTTAACATCGTTTACCTCTCTAAAGCAATATAAATTTTCATAAAAGCATTTTGTTTCATTGAGAATGTTTTTTTGATCTGGAATTATTGTTCCATTTTCCTTTTCGAGAAAGGGTATAGACTTGTCTAAGTAGTTACGGTTTTCAAGATTACAGAAATATTTATTAACCTTTTCGCCCTGATGGATCCAGCGAACCTTCGAACGCATTGCCATACCTTGAATCCTGTGGTCTCTAATTTCCTGTAACTGTGTTTTTAAGTTTTCTAAAACTGGAATATCTTCATCATGCAAATCACGTTCAAGATTACTTATTCTTTTTTCAAGGTTGAGCTCTTGCTGGGTTTCCATCCTTTTTTTGTAAGTGCTATAAGATATTGTTTTCCCCCTAATTTCTAATAACAGGGTTTCAAAAAAAAAAGTTGATCATTGATCTCAAAGGAGATATTTTCGTTAGGAATGTTATCAATGTTGTCTAAATTATAAGGTAATAGTGCATATTGTTTTTTTTTTTCACCTCATTGATGATTCTTTTTTTTATTTCTGAAATATATTTTTTTATCTTTAAGCAAACTATTATTAAATTTCCAGAAAGCCTATCACGTTTAAGCTGCTCTTTTTTTTAAAAAGTATAGTAACTAAAGAATGATCTGATCTGTATCCTGGGTCAGTAAAAATGTTATTTGTTTCGACCAATAATTCTTCAGTAATTAGAAAATAATCAAGTCTTCCTTGTTTAAATGAATTAAATTTACGCCAAGTGTATGATCTTTTTTTTCAGGATACATTTCCCTAAAAGCATCAAAAAGATTGAATTTTACCATCATGTCAGTAATTCTTTTTCCTGGTCCTAGGACGATTATTCACACTTGCATAGTTTCTGACATCTATTTTCATGTCCAGGGCACAATTCCAGTCACCAGTGATAATCACATGTTCATTGGCAATGCGTTCAATGTGTTCACAGACACCATCAAAAAATTCAGGTCTATCGTTATTACTTGGCCCATACAGGTTGACTAAGGTAAGTTTTTTATTCAGAATTTCCAGCTTCATTACATATAACAAACCATGAGGATCTCTAATGACATCAAACAATTTATATTCAAAATTATTGCTAAAAAGAATGGCAACCCCGTTTTTATTTGTCTCAGAACCACAGAGCCAGACATTATAACCCCAACTTTGCTCTTATGAAATTTTCTGATTCTGTTTTCAAAAATGTGTCTCTTGAAGACAGTATATGTTGGCTTCCTTTTTCCTAAGGAAATCAAATACATCCTTCCTCTTACTGGAGTTGTTTAAGCCATTACAGTTAATGAGCATATTTTAAAGGAGTTATCACCTGCCATTTGGTAAGTTTGAAAGAAGAAGGAGTCGTGTAAACAGAGTACAAAACATATCTTATTCCCACAACTTGTAGTAAAATCAAATGAAATAAGCACATTTTGTTTCTGTGTCTCCACATACGATAAAAGAAGAAAAAAACATTGCCGCAGTCAATCCAGAAATCACTGAATTAAGACAAACCTGTCTCCTGGAAAACTAGTATCATAAGGGCAAATTGAAAAATCCAACCTGACCCAATTTCAATGTTTACACTCTCATCCACATGCACACAATGTAAGTTAACAGTATCGGCACACACAAACGACAACAAAACAAGGCAGGCACACAACATGTAGGGTTTACAATTACAAAAGGGTTTCATCTGTAGGCCCATGCCCCACTCCACACCAACTGGCTTTAACAAACATGTTCTGCTATACACATTACAAAAAGAATACGTAAAGAAAAAGTATACAGGCCCCTTCCACAGACGCCTAATTCGTTAGCGGCCATCATAAGCACCTATCACGTGACAAAAACAAAAGCCCCCCACGTGCTTCCGACAGTAAGACCAAAAAGACCAGCAGATCCTCGCAGCCGGGTAGTTATTCAATTATCAGAGAAACAACGATCGTCATTATGTAGCAAAGATAATAAATTCAAAGAACGAAAGATCCACTGGTTCCTCATCTCACTTATCACACACGAGTGCTGAATTGCCTTGACCCAAAAAACATTGACCAATGAAACAGCAGAAAAGGGTAAACATTGTAGAAATTTTGTAACAAGGGGAAGATCTCAAAATCCCTCTACACAGGAAGCGAAACTTTTAAGCACATACACGAAGAAAGGAAAACTTACTGACCTTCTGTAACAGACAACACATCATCATATCCATCAACACAATTGTCTCAGGTCGGCTAGAGACTTCACACTCCCTATCTTCCCGCTAACCGTCTTCACAAAAATGTTCCCATTCTTTGACCAGGCTTGTTGACAGAGAGTGTTTTCATTCTTCACTGAACACAACAATGTGTAGGCTCTTGGGGTTAGGTCCTCAACTAGAGTAATCCTCGTGCCTTTTAGAGTGCGTCGGGCGTACAACACGTTGTCCCGAATGCGCCGCGACACGAACCTGACGATGATGCCCCCCGTCCAGTAGCCCATTCCTGAGACGCTAGAATCGTCAGACCGACGCTCCTGCTTAGTGCCCACCCGATGTACTGCCTCAATATCGCCCTTTTCCACAGGAATTTTGAGTTTGTCCCTGAAAAGAGCAAGCACTTTCTCCTCGCACTGGTCGGGTGTTTCTCTGGTTCCGGACGTCTGCTCTTCTTTGATGCCGTATATACGCAAGTTGTTTCTGCGTACATACGCGGACAGATCTTCAACACGACTGTCTGCAAGTTCCGCTCGATGCTTGGCTTCGGCGATTTGCGTTTTCATCTGGTCCTCTCTCATCCCTCGCGTCAGCCACTTCTTTCTTCAGTCTGTCGTTGTCCGCCTGCACCGTAAAAAGGGTTGCCTTCAACTCGTCCACCATTTGTGTCAGTTTCGAAATTTCTGCTCCATTGGCACACAATTTCATCATCAACTGTTCGTTAGTGATCCCACTTAGTTGCTGTTTAGAGGGAGACAGATCAGGGGAGAAAACAACGTGGTGGTCTGCTGAAGTTGCTGTTGAGCGTTCGTCCCCTTTGCCCGCCATCGTATCTCTCGTCTGGTAAACAAACTGAGACAGTTTCTCCTTGAATGGTGCTGGAGTGCTGGTGGCTAAAGTCTTCTGCTTTTTGGGGGTACACTTTACTTCAGTGACTTCAATATTCTTTATCACCGAAGTGTCAGACGAGCTGGAACTAGTGTTGGATCCTGTTGCTTTACGTTGTTTTCTTTTACGAGTTCCGCCATTACCGCCACCCATAACTTTCACCATACGAGTCACACATCTTCCTTTTCACTGGGCCGTCGTTACATGAAAAAAGTAATCCAAAAACTCGTGTGGAGCTTGGCAACAGGTGCTCGGTCAACTTTGCAGCATTTTGAAGCTTGATCGGATATTAATTAACACAAAAGAGAGTTAATTAATGTTGCAGCTCCCAAAAGCGTGACTCTCCTCGATCGTGACCACAGCTCACCTCCACTTTAAACTTTTAAAGATACAATTTATGATGTGTCAGTTTGTTGCTGCTGTTGTAGTTGTTGTTATTGTTGTAACCTGCGCGACGAGGTAGTGAAACCGTAAACAATATTGAGAGTGGGCACTAGCTAGCCATTCTGGAGCATCTATTTGTCGATGTGGCCTTTTATGTTTTTGGGTCGCACCCTAATGATTTTTTATGATTTTTTTTAATGAACGGTGGGTCATACATCAAACTATTTTGTTTGCACCTTCAGTAGATTCTACTTATATTACATTACAGCTAAACTATTGAACCCGTAACTAAGGATTCAACAGTTTAGCTGTAATGTTATGCATTTATTTAGATCTATATTTATAGACAGTTATTGTAACTCTTTTTTTCCGTTTATTCATTCACTTATTTTGTTGACCAGAGATTTTTTTTCACTTTTTATGGTGACAATCCTGAAAACACCCCGTGTGGTCTACTGGGCTTTCATACAACTGAAATAGAAAACAACATGTTCCAAGATATTACTGAAAACATACAGATAGTTTACCGGTACCGTCGGTTCCAGGGATTCAGCTGCCCCGTGTGCCGAGAGTTCGTGCCGGCGCCGGACCGCATCACGCCTCCCCAGCAGTGGGCCTTCAAGTTCAAACCCAACTTCCTCATCCGCGATATCGTGGAGGTGCACGGGAAGAACAAGCAGCGCGTTCAAAAGGCCGGCCTGCCCGCGCGGCACCCCAAACAAAGCTCTGGAGCTGTACTGTCGGGACTGCCGCACGTCCGCCTGTGACCGCTGTGTGGCGCTTAGTCACCGGAAGTGTGAGGACGTTGTGGAACTGGCGGAGATATGCCGGGAGTCCCAGCAGTCGGCAAGGCGTCACCAGCAAACGGTGACCAGGTTGTTGAAGCAACTGGAAGCCAAGAAAAGACGGTAAATGTTGGTAAAGACAGTGGTGTCTATTGGTGATGGACATACGGACAAACAAATGAGCATAGTAACTTTTTACCTGTGTAGGCTGCACCAGACAAATGTCCGAATCTTTAAGTCTATAACTGATTTTTTCACAAACTTGCACACAGTAAATAAAAGCCGAACTTTTATCTTTCAATGGACAGATGGATGAGCACTGAATATATCATGCCCCAGCTTCCACGTGGAATGTAAAAGTGATCAAGAGAGAGAATAATTCGGGAAACCGGGTAAACATTACAGTTTTCTCTCATTCAGCATCCTATGGTGGATTTGTGGATGTGGTTGTGTTGGGGGTGAGCTGGGATTACAGGAGTTCCGCCCTTCCCTCCCGCTCCCATCGTTCTCCTTCACTCCTCACTCTGAAAAATGAAAGAACCAAAAGTAAACTGAAAACGTGTTGAAAAAAATAAAACGTTACGCAAAAGCAAACAAACGAAACGACGAATCCAGGATCCGTTTCCTAAATCATTACAAATTGTCCACTGAGCATGAACCTTACGAAGTTGACATTTGCGGACTGATAGCGATAATTATTCATCGTGGGAAATGTTTTAATGGAATGTTAATGAGAACAGTCTGGTGAAATGTATGTCAGCATTTTGAAAGATCCAGATCCCGTCACGAAAACGTGCATAGGAAGTACCTCAGTCCGTATTTGCCTACATTTTCCACGGCGAAAGATAGTTTATCCTTCACTCGTGAACTGACAAACTCACAGAAGTTTGAGACAATAAGTCCGAATGTCAAAGCTCTCCCGAGTACTCTTCATGTTTTTGAAACAATTTCCACGCCGCTTTAAACAGAATAATCAAAGTGATTCTGTCTCCCCGTCTTCCAATATGTTCTGAGATTTTTTTGTTTAAATTACACTAGCATCGCTTGAATGGGTGCAAAGAACGTTGAAGCTGAGCTCATTACTTGCGGCATTTTGTTTATATTGGTGTTAAAAGGGTGAAGTCAATACTCTACCGCTTGAGGATACTTATCAGCTTAGACAAAGATAAAAAAAAAAAAAAAAAGTAGAAACAGTGAGATAACTCTTGCTCGCATGGTGATATCAATACACGCCCATAACTCCAAACAAAATGACACCGAATTGAGGGGATGTCTCCTTGTTTGTTCTCTGTACTCTGTGTTGTCATTTCTGCCAGGCGATTCGGTGTCATAAACAGCATTCGTTTGCAGTTCTGGGCGTGTATCTATTTCACCATGGGAGCAAGACTGATCCTACTTTTTAAATTTTAATTTCAGTTCATTCCTCAATACTTTTCATTGACCTGTGTGAAGCTGATAACGAACGCATAGATCTATCGTCATTAGCATGAACCTGTATCACTTTGTCATGGAAAAGCAAGTTACTGAGCGAATTCACGTCACTAATAGTTTACGTTCATGGCCTTATTTACAGTTCGTTTCGTTAACATGGATAAGATTAGTCAGATGTACAATATGTATACCCTACTGTCAATTTGTCAAAATATGTGACCTTGTCAAAAAGCCGCAAATAAAAAAAAAGTAAATTCATGTTGCACCTGACGTGGTATCGAGCAGTGTATGAAAATTTAAAAAAAAAAAAATGTTGCTTTTATTTTATGTTGAAAGACCTGTGAACAAAATCATGAACAATGTCCACAGATGCATCACAGGCAGACGAGAGCTAGAACGAATCGAGCGCGACATCGACACCAAGATCGAGCGAGAAGGGCAAGAACTCCTCCGCAAGGTGGCCGACTTCCTGCGCAGTCGGAAAGACGCTCTGAAGCGGCAGGCGCACGGGCATTTGCCGCCAGTGTGTCAACGTGGTGAACGCATACACAGAGAAGTGTGAGGAGCTGACCGGCGCCCTGCGGGCTTTGGATCGTATGCTGACCAACAAACTCCGCCCCGACCGTCCGCAGAGCAAGGTGGTCAACGAACAGGTGGGACAACCACTCACTTCTATCATTGTCTGGACGCATGTAGAAATAAGAAAAGAACCCCCCCCCCCCACCCCCCCCCCCAGAGTTGCTACTGCAAAAATACGAAAAGAACATCCCCCCCCCCCCCCCCGCGCCCCCATCCCGAGTTTGCCGGTGAAAAGCGTACATACATCCTACAAGAGCCATTCCATTAATGTGACTTTACACATTCGCTTTTCTTTTATTTGAATACCACACCAGGTAATTGTTGTTGCTTTCATCTTTTTTTTTCAGCCCTGAGTTGTAGAGTGAAAAAGTCACTGCTATGAAGTAATTCAAGTTACCCAATGCGATGTTAAACGATTACTGGATTGAATTCTGCACTCTTATGTCATGACGATCGCTGCCTCTGATTTCTTGTTTTCCTAAAACAACAACAAAAGTGACAACAACAACAACAGAGCAATCAAACAAACAAATACTGTCTGTTTTCCTCAACAAAATTAGTAGCCTGGTCACTGCTGATTTTAAGTTGTTTTGCTGGCAGATGTAAATCTCATAAACCAATAACAAAAGCAACAAAACAAACAAAAACAAACACTACCTGTTGTCCATGACAAAACAGCGCTAGACATTCACTTTATATACCGATCATTGGTGAATTCAAATTGTTTGCTTGCAGATGTTACTCTAAATATTAAATGAAAAGATTCCACACAGTGTACAACAGCAGCGTAGAGCACTTAAAAATCATTGTGACAAAGGAACTATCCCTAGTTAAGACATATATGAAGAATACTTTCTGGACATGACACTGGACATTAAGAACCTTGCATTAAACCAACAAATATTCGAAGAATATTAAAATTTGCCGTCTAAATTGTCACGGTATAACATAATACATGAAGGCAAAATACAAATAAACAGGAAAAAAACTAGGTGTAAGGTAATGCAGATTTAATACACGTTACAAAACAGGCAGGTAAATTTTCGACAAATTCAGAAGTTACAAACATCAGACAAAGATGCATAGAATAATTCTCGCCTGACAACAGTCGTGAAGATTCAGCAAGATTGTTTTGTGCTTTTGTGTTTGCTCTGTGTAACGTCTTAAGAAGACAAATTTGTGAAAATAAGAAATAAAAAAGTAAAAAAAAAAGTACTTGTTTGTGTGTAAAAATCTGCGTTACTTTATGCCTTGTTTTGTGTGTTTCTTTGCTTTTAGCTTTCTGTTTCAGTGACACTGCAGTTTCTTTCATTTTCTTTATATCACAATGCAACATAGTATGAAAAGAAACGGAGCAACACACCACAACGCAATACAATACAGCACAATACTAACGGCCACAAATTTGTTTTGTGTCATACAGCAAGCTTACACTGATCGCACTGGATTTTGCAAAATTAGTTCTGTGTGACACATTTCAGCAGATCACGATTTAATGAAGTCCAACTCAGCACGGTACAGTACGGTATAGTAAAGCAGCCTACAGCGCAATACAGTGCTGCACAGTACACACCGCACCACACCCCTGTCTCAACAAGCACCATGTCGCATTCTGTCCAGGAGGAGGACAAGCTGAACACCATGGTCCAGAAGCTGGAGAGCGCCGTGCAGCAGCTGGATTCGCCCTGCCACTTCACCGTCCGCCTCATCATGGACGACTCCGCCCTCACCGCCATCCTCGCCAACCTCAAACTGGGCGAAATTCGAACCGGAGAACGTGGCGTCGGTACGCCGGGAGGTCCTGTAGCGGCCTCGGCCTCTTCGTCGGGTGCCCCACCTATGACCCCAGGAGGGTACCAGAGCAGGTGCTCGACTCCTGACAGACCCTCCTCAGCAGCTTCTGCTGCTTCAACGGTTCGCTGTGCTTCCTGCTCTCCTCTCCCTTTCTCTTTAAACGCCTCCAATGTCTCCATCTGTTCTTCTTCTTCCCCGACGTCGCCCATGAGCAACGCCACGCGGTCCGGGTTCGGCGTCGGCACCATGCGCAGTCGTGTTCTTTCGGACACCCATCTGTCGGAGCCGGGAGGGGACGGTTCGAGTCCCGGTAGAGTCGAGGCCCAGGGGGTGAAGTCGGCTTCTCCCCGACAGACAGACCAGCGACGGAGGAGTGTGACCAGGTCACCTGTTGATTTTGTGGATCAGCCGACTGTGCCTCGTCGCCGTAAACTGTCACAGCCATGATCGGTGCGGGACATGCCCAGAGCCCCCGATTTGTGTCCGAACGATGTCGTCATACGTAGTCCACATTCAAGTACTGGTCATTATGCATGAAAATTCACCACGACAAGAGGGAGAGAGAGAGAGAGAGAGAGAGAGAGAGAGAGAGAGAGAGAGTGGAGGGGTATGGTAATAGGAGGGGTGGGCAGGGTGGGGTCCATAGTCTATTCTGTAATTTCCAGTACCAGTTGACAATAACCATATAACATTTGCGTGTGTGTTTCACGTATTTGTTCCGTTGCGGTTTGTCTATATGACGATGTTGTATGAGAGAGACTGAATTTGCAACACGTCACTGAAAGAAGCGATGAAAGAAAATGTGTGTTTCTGTGCGCGCGCGCGCGCGCGCGCGCGCGCGTGTGTGTGTGTGTGTGTGTATGTGTGTGTGTGTGTGTGCGCGCGCGCGCTCTTTTATATATATATATATATATATATATATATATATATATTCTCCATTGTGGTCTTGTTCGCACATAACGAAAACCTATAAAGCGTACATGTACTACTGATTGGACTATGCAATACTGAATGCATAATTACTCTTAATGCCCATGAACTTCCTCATCTAAATAAACACATGAGCCCTGCCCATGAGCTCTCCGTGAGCCCTACCCATGCCTTTCCACCTCTCTATTCTTCACCCTCCACACCTTCCCAGGCGCATGCACATGCACAAGATAAAGACAGGAAACATGTTGAAAACACAATACGGACACTGAGCGAGCTTGTGTGACTAAATTAGATTAGTGAAAATATAACGCTGACGTTAGTTCATCACCATCCCATTATTTTGATACTTCCGCTGGATCGGAAGGCAACAGTGCAGGTAATTAATGCCCTACTTTCGTGTGAATAATCAAAATCTGTGACGTTAAATTTATGTAATTTCTTGTGATAAAATAAATATCAAATAACAAAACTGTTGGCAAGACTACCACGTGTGCGTGTGCGTATGCGTTGTGTGTGTGTGTGTGTGTGTGTGTGTGTGTGTGTGTGTGTGTGTGTGTGAATGTGTGTGTGTGTGTGTGTGTGTGTGTGTGTGTGTGTGTGTGTACACATTCGTGCGCCTGTGTATGTGAGTGTCAGTGTCATTGCACGCGTGCGCATATGTGTGAGCGTGAATGTGAGCGCGTGCTTGTGTGTGTGTGTGTGTGTGTGTGTGTGTGTGTGTGTGTTTTTTACAGGTTCTACAGATATCTATAATTTACCGTCAACAGCTTACGCCACTGATCACCAAGAAAACACACTCAGTGAAGAATAATGTCATATTGGTAAATCAGTCAAAAAGATCTCCTGTCTCATCTAACCTCTATTGAAAAAAAAAAGTAACAAAAACGTTAACTCTTATCTGCGTCAGTAAATACGGGCGAAGTTCAGTCAAAGATGACCATTACGAATAACGCATGTGTAAGGCAATTAAAATGGCTCCAAAACAAGATTCTTGGATGAAATTATTCGCTTTGGTGTATAAAAACCAGTGATCAACAATCAACAGTCATATGTTAACTATGGCGGTAATAACATCACCACGATATGTTAACATGGTGTGGCTTTAAAAAACATCACCGCCGTATGAAAACTATGGCGTGTTTTTTTTTTATGACATCACGATGTATGTTAACTATGGCATGGTTTCCGTAACATCACTACAGTATGTTAACTATGGCGTGGTTTCAACGAGACCGACACTGTATTTGAAATGCGGGCATGGTGTCAATAACATCGTTACCGTATTTTAACTATGGCGTGGTTTAATATCATCACCACTGTATGTTGACATTGGCGTGGTTAATGACATCACCGCCGAAAGATGACTATGGCATACTTTTAAAATAGCAATACCCTCACGCCGTGGTTTCAGTATCATCACAACAGTATATTGACTTTTGCGTGGTTTCAATAACATCATAATCGCATGTTGACCATGGCATGATTTCAATAACATCGCCACCATATGTTGACTAGCGCATGCGTTCAAAAGCATCATCGCTGAATGACTCGAGCATAGTTTCAGTAACGTCACAGTCGTGTATGCATCATGGCATGGCTTCTATCAGCAGAGTCCATTTTCTTCGGTAAGTCGATCCACCTTACCAGCAGGAATTTTACGGGTCATTAGTCACAGACTGTTTCGCCGTCTGCAGTTCCATGAGTATAAATGATGACGATAAAACCGACGTGTATGTTTCGTGACTGTGAGTTTTGAGCGCGCGCGCGCGCGTGTGTAATGTGTGTGGAGTGTGTGTGTGTGTGTGTGTGTGTGTGTGAGAGAGAGAGAGAGAGAGAGAGAGAGAGAGAGAGTGAGAGCATGCTAGCATATGCTTGTTAAGTGATGTGAGTATATGTGACGGTGTGTTTGCCTGTGCGCAAACATGTATGCAAATATGTGTCAGTACGTGTGGGTGGATTGATAGTTGTTTTTTTTTTGTTTTTTTTTTTTTTTTTTTTTTTCATTTGAAGGCACGCGGTCAATGTTACTTAAAAAAATAGAAAAATTTAAAAAAAAAATGAAAGAAAAAACGAAAGAGATGATCAGTGAATATAGTTTTGATCGTCAGTCTGAGAGTGTTCACTTGTCAAAAATATACATATACCTTTCTTTTGTGTTTGTCTGTCTGTCTGTTTTGCTTGTCCCTCTATGTGTCTGTCTGCCTGTCTCTTCCTCTCTTACTTTTTCACCTATTTCCGTTTCCTTATCTTTGTCTCACTCTGTCTCTGTATCTTCCTCTCTCTCTCTCTGTCTATGTGCTAGTAAACCAGAACATAAAATCTCTCTCTCTCTCTCTCTCTCTCTCTCTCTCTCTCTCTCTCTGCGTTTGTACGTGAGGGCATGTTAAAGTGCGTGTTTGTGTGTGTGTGTGTGCGTGCGTGCGTGCGTGTATGTGTGTGCGTACGTGCGTGTGTGCGTGCGCGCGCGCGCGCTGTGTGTGTGTATGTGTGTGTGTGTGTGTGTGTGTGTGTGTGTGTGTGTGAACTCACATCATTTCAGTGCCCATGTGCAGGTCAACCTAAAATCGAACACAACCTCATGCTTCATCAATTTCTTATCGAAAAAGAAACAAATAAATCTACCTCACACGCCCCGGTCGATCATAAACCGTCAGATATTTCCATCACAAGATCGGTATGAGTCAGAAGGCGATTTATCGAATCCTTGCCCCGTGTCAGACCCATTACACAGCGTGACCTGTCAAAATCATGACTTTCGGAGGGTGACAAAGGCATGATATCAAGGGACAAAGAACATGTTCTCTGGTGACCAGAGCAATCAATGGCAATCCTCCCTGATGAATGTTGCATGATCTCCAGAAACCGTGAACAGGAACTTCAGGAACAGAGAATATGTTTTCTGGTAACCAGCCCAAACAACGCTATAACTGTGTGGCGACTGTGGCACACTCTTCAGGGACAGAGACTACACTCCGGTAACCAGATCAATCAATACTTTGACTAAGTGGTGATAAGGATATGATCTCCAGGAACGTCTTCTGGTAGCAATCCCAGTCAATACCATGACTATGTGGTGATTGTAGTATGATTTCCAAGCACACGGGACACGTTCTCTGGTAACCAGACCAGCCAAAGTCATGACTGTGTGGGACCAGATCAGTCAATACTATCACTGTCTGGCGACTGTAACATGCTCTTCTGGGACAGAGAATACGTCCTCTTGTAACCAGACCAGTCAATACTATGACTGCGTGGTGATCGTGGATGATCTCCAGGAACAGAGGATACGCTCTCTGGTAATCAAACCAGTCAATGTCACGATTGTGCGAAACCCAGTCCAGTCAATATCTATGGGTGGTGATTGTGGTATTATCAGGGACAGAGAACACTTCCTACTGTAACCAGACTAGTCAATACTATGACGGTATAGTGACTGCAGTATGATCTCCAGGGACAGAGGATACATCCTTTTGTAACCAGACCAGTCAGTGCTATAGCTGTGTGTAACCAGACCAGTCAGTGCCGTACTTGTGTGTAACCAGACCAGTCCTGTCGTTGCCATGGCTGAGGTGAGTGTCATGTGATCACCAGAGACAGAGAATACGTTTTCCTGTAACCGGACCGGTCACTGCCATGACGGCACAGTGACTGCAGTCTGGTCTACAGGGACAGAAAATTGTTCTCTGGTAACCAGACCAGTCAAACGCCGCTACTGACTGGTGACTGTTGCGGGATCACCGGAAAGTGAGAGCCCGTCTCTTGTGACCACAGCTGCAGTTTGTTCAGCGATGACAACCGCTGATGTCACTGAGCAACCTGCGGTTTTTCTTCACTTCTTCCAACAGACACAGTGTGCTTGATCTGTATGTGTGTGTGTGTGTGTGTGTGTGTGTGTGTGTGTGTGTGTGTGTGTGTGTGTGTGTGTGTGTGATCGCTGTCCGACTTTGATGACTGAATCGCTATTTTTTTTTTTCAATTATAACAACGACAAAAAAAAAGAAGTGTAAAGCCTATAACTGTTCTACGATCATTTACCCCTACATTCTACACAACAAGAAACGGCAAGTTATACGGACTGAAGGCACATTTTCACACACACACACACACACACACACACACACACACACCCACACTTTTCTTTTTGTTGACATGAATCAGATATTTCCTTTCGTACTAGTCAACAGATCAGAAAATTATATGAAAATAGTGTGGCAAAAAAAAAAAACGATTAAAAGCAAAGATTTTTTAAAAAAAGGAGAAAAGAATACAAAATTACACAAGGAACGTACTGATGTTAAAATTGACCAGACATGACGGTCGCCTGTTATTATTGTGAACAGCTATTTATGGAGAGAGATGCCGTGCTGCATGCAGGATTGCGTTTTTACCAATCATCGCCATCCCCTTCCTTCCCCTCCTCCCTCCCCCCTCCCCTCTCAAGCACACACGCCCGCACGCATGCGCGCGCACACGCACACACACACACACACACACACACACACACACATTGAGACCCCAGCTTCAATTTGCTGACGTACGGATAAAAAACCAAACTCTTGCTTTCAAGCCAAAAATAAAATCATTTTGAGCACCATACCATCTTCCTTAACCCCTTTCCCTTTCTCACCCTTGTTCTCATCCTATCCACCCTAACCACCATCATCCCTCCTCCCCCCCCCCCCCACACACACCTTCCCACTCACCAAACACACATATACACACAGAAACACAACTTTTCATTCCCCTTGTTCGTTTTGGGGAATAAACAATTGCCACTAGGCTGAAGAGGAATATTTCGACCCCCTACCTACTTTCCACTTCGCCATACCTTTCACTTTCCCCATTCCACGCCCCACATCCCCCACCCTCCTCAAT
>JADBJO010000372.1:290000-351340 GCA_016801955.1 Conus betulinus | reverse complement strand
CCTTTGTATTTTCTGGGCCTCGATTACACGGGGCCAGTTCTCATCTACATATGCCTTCGGTTCCGGACCCTTTAATCCTAAAGCTTTTCCTTCTCTATGAGGTCCATCTTTTTCAGCGAATCCATTGTCTCAGCACCCTCTTCACTCGACATTTTGAAGCTATCTAACCCTTGATCAGCCAGCTAATACAACCACAGTAACAAGCGATATCCACACGATCACTCGTAAATAAGGCGATCCACACGATAACTCCTAAATAAAGCGATCAAACAGTTGTGCTACACACAATCAATCTCAACAGCAACCAAGTCAAGCAAGTTCAAACAACAGGCACAGTCATGAAAAAAAGGATCAAAACAATCAACACATGACTAACGTCTTTCCCAGTAAGGAAAAAAAATCTAGGTTTCCACAGTTGTGACAGATTTCAAATCCCTTGTAATTTGAAAACAAACCCAGAAATCAAAACCACTTATGACTCATTTATGTTCATCCCGGACGAGCCCCCAATTTGTGACGGGTCTCCGACGCTCCCCTCGTTATTAAAATATGATTATCATATGCAGGGATGCAGGGGGTTACAGACAGATGTATTTACGCTTTCACAACCAAAATGCACTCTCGCATAGGCACACGCACTCTGTCACTCACATCGGGCCCGCACAAAGGTGACGGGAAACCAATAACATTTCACAGAAAATAATCAACTTTTATTTAACTTGACTCCGAGCCCCCACCCGTCACTACACAACACAATTATCTGTATCGTACAACAATGTAAACATCCTACAGACAATGTCATAAATCGCATCCCCTGTCCTTCAGTTATTCTTACTTAACCAGGAAAGACAATATTTCACTAATCTGTTTGCACACTTGTAAACTTAAGAACAAATGAAATGTCCATAACTTGCCAGCATTCCTTGGTTGACCGTCAGTTTCTCTCATCAAACTGTGCGACCACGAGCTGAAGCTGCCACACTGTTGTGTCCTCCCGATTGGCCAAATCCCAGTTGGGGGACACTGGCAACGTAGCTCACTTTGCACCCTCAGACCGAGTCTCCCGGACTCCACTGCACTTTGCCCTCTCCACGGAAAGGGCTCCTGTCGGCCTCTCCCACAGGTCTTCTCTGGCTGCAAACACCCCACCGTTGTCTGGCAGCTCCCTGTCTAGGCTCCAACAGGCTAACACGTCTTGCTGTCGACCGTCCCCAAACGGGAGACAATTCTTCTCGTCGTCGGCTCCGAGGCTACAGCAACCTCCACTGTCTTACGTCCCCACCTAGGAGACAACGAGGCGACAGCCAACCTCTGCTTCTCGCTGTATTTTCTTGAGCCCTCAGCAAGACAGGCGAGTTCACTTTCCCTTAAGTGAGTCACACCCTTCCTGGTTTTCCAGGCACCTTATATCCATTCTCAAACAAAGAGAGAACTCGAGTTTAACTGGTTCAACCAATGGAATCACTGGCTCACACGTATCACACGATTTGTACCAATAAATCCCCGAGTTATTTTTGTTCCACCAATGGAATCACTAGTCACCTACACATACACACACACACACCACAACTGTTAGCACCAACAAGGACTTGGGTACCAAGTGGTTAATGCATAACCTCCTATTCAACTCATGTTCCATTCCCCAAAGCTACCCATTATACTAACAGCCTGGACTTCTCTACCTGCCAGGACTAATGCTTTAAGAGGTGACTAAACCCTATAGACAACAAGGTGCAAACCACTCAATAGGCCGAAGCCTTCCATTCATTCCTCAGAAGAAGAACGACTGAGTGGTCACTGTACTCTGCCTGCAGGCTGACGGTCGCCTACCCGTGACGGTCACCTTACACGATTGCCTTCCTTTCAGCCCAGTTAATAGCCAGTACCCAAGTGGACACTCTCTTTACCCAGGACTGGCAGGTCGGCATGTCCTTGTTGCTATCCCTGGGACACGCGAAACACTTCCCAGGACTCTCCCTCCTTCAGTAAACTACTCGGGGTATTCCCCCCCTGGTGATGTCTGAATTCGCACACTTGAAGAACCCAAGGAACTTGCTCTCAACAACAGCAAAACTACCCTTAATTTGCCTAAATGCTTGAGAACATTCGGCCGACTCATGACACAAACCATGACACCGGGGTCCATAACACTGATATTCCACTCACTACCCACACGATCACTCTCTCTCTCAAACTCAAACATTCAACCCCTTGACACAATTCACACATAGATTTCTAGTCACTGCACAACAAAACTAACATAAGGTGATGAAACTAATTTACGACTAAACTTAGTTCGGGTCAAATCCCAATGTGCCCAGCCTGGTGTGATGCATCGCTACCATGTAATGCAACCCACGCGACCGATAGCACCTTGGCTGTTGGTCCAACAGGACACCGTGAATCCAAGACCTACACAACAAATTCACTTACCGGCTCATACACAAGCCAGCAACAGGGAATGAACTCCGACACAATGACAGACCAATCACTAATATAGAATGCACAACCAACAATTCTGTAACACATACATACAAGGTTAACTAAACCAGATTACATTTCAACAACTTGGCACTTAAAACACGCATGACCATTGATAATCCAATAACTGGGTTGCTATGAATCACTCGCACAGAATGGCCCAACCAAGTTACACAACATGTAAGAAATGTTTACCTAAATGTCTCTTGCCACCACACGAAAGACGAATTGTCTTGAAAGCCCATGCAGCTTGTGACACACACGAGCAATGACTAATTAACCAACACTAAGACTAAGCCTACTGCAGTAGAAAGAAACTTGTGGATAGCGTGGCAGCAGAGAGTCCTCAGAAGAGAAGCTCCCTTCAAGCAAGTGTTTCGGCCCTTAACTCCTGACACTCTAGCGGGGTTGGGCCACACCCGGTTCATGACTCCGGATGTCCCTCTGCTGCCCTTTTTTTTCCATCTCGGGACGAGCCATGGCTGGGATTCGAACCCATGCCCTTCTGGACACGCTCATTTTCCACTTAACGACTCGCGCACTAACCACTGAGCCACTGGGACATCTGATATTTGTAGGAAATTTAAGCCTTATGAAGTTCACTTTTGTTCCTCCTTGACCAGATCCAGCTTGAACACCTCTCTCTGCTGCTTCTGCCATTGCTTTCAGGGCTCTGGTTTTTTTCCCTCCCTGCAACTGAGAGCTGTTTCATGAGGCTGTATGCAGACATTCCTACAAACCCCCTAGCTCCAATTTCTGCTGTGAGGACTTTGACCTGATAGCCTTCTCTCCTCAGGCTATTTGCCAGATCAGCATACTTTTCATTCTTGTAGATTTGAGCTGCCTCCATTCTGTTCTCATATGGCACCGTGAGCTCGATCATGATCAGCTGCTTGGTTGACTGAGAGTGCACTACTATGTCTGGTCTCATGCCACTCTTGCTGATGATCTCTGGGTGACTCTTCCATTCTGGGAGGTCTGCAGTGCACTCCCAGTCATCTGCCCCATCCAGCAAACTCCGCCTGCATGTTCCGAGTGGCACTGTTGTTCTTGGCCATGATTCACTGCCTCCTGCCGTGAAGAATGTTGACGGTGCTTTTGGAGTCCTGATTTTCCCTTTGTGGTGTTGGTACTAGCCCAGACTACCTGTACAATCTCTTTGAGTGCTTGGTTGTGCCTCCATGCGTACCTTCCTTGAACCAGGGCTACTTTACATGAGCTAAGGACATGCTCCACTGTTTGTTTTCCATGGCAGAGGGGGCATGAAGGATCATCTGTTTTTCCCCACTTCACCAGGTTTGCATTTGAGGGCAGAAGGTCATATGCAGATCTGAGAATGAAGCTGATCCTGAGAGGTGCCATGTGCCAAATGTCATTCCAAGTGAGACATCTTTGGAGCGCATTCTCCCACGTTGTCCATTGCCTTGCTGGCTCTGCTGGACTGCTTTTTGGAGTCTTTTTTGGTCTTCTTCTTTTCTCATCTCCTGAATCATGTCTCTTTTGGCTTTTCCTTTGGCCTTTGACCACCATTCAGTTTTGGTCATTCCCAGTCCTTCTCTGTTGGTCTGTGTGTGTCCTGTTATTTCTCTGATCTTGAGACTTTCTTTTGCAGAATCCATCGCCTCTTGAACTTATCATTTTCTGCCTGTCTTCAGCTGGGGCTTGATTGCTTCTTCCACCTTGTCTCCTGAGTCCTCCAGCATGCTTTGAAGTCTGATCTTCCCTGCTTTGTATTCCTCCAGGATGGATTTCAGTGGTAGTTTCAGCTTTGCTTGGCGACAGTACAGTGCTATGTCAGTCAGACAGGGTGGGACACCTAGCCATTTCCTTGTGAACTTGTTTATTTTGGATTCCATTGCCTCCACTATGCTGGTGCAGATGTCATATATCATCAGAGGCCATAGGAGCTTTGGTATCAGCATGAACTGCAGACACTAGACCTTGTATTTGCCAGGGAGCCCACACTGGTCAGTGGTCTCCAAGCCTTCTTCCGACATCTGTTTGGTTTCTTTTGCTCTTTGTGTGTCTTTCAGCGTATCATCATACCATCTCCCAAGGCTCTTGACTGGCTCTCCTGAAACTGTTGGAATGGCCTGGCTGGCAACACTGAAGACCACAGATTCAGCCACTTTTCCTTCCTCAGTGAGAGACTCCGTGATTTCTTTGGCTTAAACTTCATTCTGGATGAGGCAACTATGTCATCCAGCCCCTCCAGCACATGAAGTGTCTCGTCTTCTCTGGTGAAATCACTGGGGCTGTCATCCATGAAGGCCTTGAGAGGTGGCATCTTGTATCCATCACCAAAGTCTGTTTGTCTTGCATTGCTTGTTGCTGCTTTCAAGGTGACTTCCATTACCAACACGAACAGTATTGGGGAAATTGCACAGCCCATTTCACAGCCCACTTCCAAGTTGATCCAATCTGTTGTGTACTCCTTGGTAGAGAAGCGCATTGAGAAGCCATTGAAGTACTTCTTGAGCATGTCGCCAATGTTCTTTGGCACATGGTACATCTCAAGAGCCAACTGTATCATCACATGGGGTACAGATCCATATGCGTTTGCCAGATAAAGACACACTATGTCCAGGTCTCTCTTTTCTGTTTTTGCTCTTTGGATTGCGTCCCAGATCATTGTGGCGTGTTCTACACTGCCAGCCACGCCTGGGATGCCACCTTTCTGGACTGACACATCCAAGTACTTGTTTTCCATGAGGTACTTGGTCAGCCTTTCTGCCATGACAGAGAAAAAGCACAATAATATTAACTAAATAAATTTGAAGTCACTAAGGATTTCTGCTGGTGTCTGTCACACACTGGTAGTCTACTCCACATCCGATGAATGATGGCACACTCTCCTGATCCTGGAAATAATGTCCAATGCTGTTACCTTAAAACAGCCCCTGTTTGTCGTCAACATTCACATGTACCACTTAAAACTGTCGCAGCAACAGGAACAGCAGTCTACGCTGTGCCACTCCTCACACAGGGATCCCGTCACAGCCAAGGCAGGAGAGTACAGGGAGATATCTGTGGACACATACAGGCGCATCCCCCACTAGGAATCTATCATGAATCCCATAAGGCCCTACACATACTAAATTCTTACTCATCATGAGCACAACACATGGGAGTCAAAGTTATTACTGTGGATATTCTGTCTTTAAATTAACCTGTTCCAATCACAAGATGCACCCAATGGTAACCTTATCCAAATTAATAAACCAGCGTTAGCAACTAGCCTTGGTCTAATCATCATTCATTTGTATAAAAGGAAAGAAATTTCCAGACAGATTATACACAGCTCACTTTACAAAACATCAGCGCCACACAGTAGTACAAAATCAAAGTCAAACTTCAGTCCGACTCAAATCCATAGCCTGGTCCGACTGCATATCCACTATTACATACTTTTTCTTAGCAAAATAACCTTTAAAAAAAAAAAACATACATGGCTTCCAACACAATTCCCAATGTTAGGAACAAGGTCCAAACATCTGTAGCTTGGAAAGCAAGAGATAAAAGATGCAGATACTTATCGCCCGAATAAATCTGTCGGTCACTGCCACTGCTGTAAAAATCACTTACAACTTACGGCCTATGTCTGAACCATGGGACAACCTCACACACATCACATCACTACCCCAAAACACTTCTGGGGCTGTCAATCTGTGTTAAAGTTGATCTTCAGCTAAAATATCCAGCTGGCTTACTCCCACTGACTGAGCAATGCATATAAGGTTGACAAGCATATCATCATAAGGTTGACAAGCATATCATCATATACGACTTTAAACCCAACGATTCACAACAATGGGCGTCTCCCCTGGTTAACTTCAGTACTAGCAACCACACAAATACATAATTCCTAGTCTGGCATTAAGGCCTGCTAATAACTAAATAAGACTAAAAGACCATACTGACACCAACAGGTTCCAGTGTCTGAAACTATTGAAAGATCACATGAATGAGTGTACTTACACATGCATAAAACACCCTACATTGATCTTACAGGCCCAGAATCATATATCAGCCTACATAACAACTCAATGCAAACATACACTGTTTAAATTACAAAACCAATAGTTCTTCCTGGCACTAACACGCCCCTTGCATGGCACCTCAGACAGCTTCCGGCCTCCAGCTGCCCAACTCAACAAATAAACTTATAAAGATAAGGATTTCCTTCTGAGTTCCCCATATCCTGGCTCAATCCAACTGCAAACCAGGTTCAGATGACAGGGGTTACTAAAATGTCTACACTGAATTATACCAAACGTACCTTAACCAACACATGTCCGGCCCAACTCCGAGATGGGTTGTCCAGCGCCACCAAGGCCACCGGCAGACCGGCACGTTCACACAGCACCCAACCACAGCAGACCGGCACGTCCACAGCACCTAACCACAGCAAAAAATCTTCACCCCACCAGGTTTCAGGTGCACAGCTTACAGTTCAACAAGAACACAGCGTGTTCACCCGGTTTTCCAATCGCACCATGGCTCTAGAGATGACACTGGTACCAAATAAACCTCTACCACCTCTTCAGTGCAGCTCCAGCAAAAACCTAGGCTACTTGCTGTTTCACAAATTACAGTAACAACAGTCCTTTCACTGTACCTCCAACAGCGAGAAGAACATTACACAGAAACACAGAATCAGTCCCCTCCAGACTCACGGCAGCTCTGCTAATCCGTAAGTCAGAACCCTGAACATGAAGTTCCTAAAAGGATTCCCTGGGACCTCCCAACATAGAAACAGCACACCAACCGTCAGAGACTTCCACTCTGAAAACGGCTGCACAACACACTGAGCGACTGTTCACCTAACCCCCAGCCTGTTTTTACTGTAAACTCTTGCAATTTCGGCCAGTGTCTAATTTTTCAAAAATGATTAAAAATATAAATACTACGTTTTGGTACAATTATTTATTTTTCCTATACTTTGCATATAATGAAGTACTAAAAGAAAGAAAGAAAAAAAAAAAACAGGTTCATATGGCTATTTACTCACAAAAAAAATTAAAATGTCAAATTTGATGGTGAACGTGAATGAAAAATTTACAGGCCCGGTATTTTTTAAAGTCAAAGAAGCAGTTCTGAAATGTTTCTAAACACTACACAGATGATCCAGAAGACCCACAAGACAGTCTACTGCAGAAGTTCTGCATGAAACTGCGCAAAACAATGTCCTTTACACAGATGGGCCTTGCAAATTGAGCACCCCATAACAGTTTCTTTGCTGTGGCCGCTTGGCTGACGACGCCCATCTTCAAGCACTGCACACAGCTCTTCTTGCGACCTGGCATGCGAATCAGTGGGTGCTCAGTTGGGTCAGTGACAGCACGTCCCAGTATACTTGGTTGCATGGTCATTTGCCGCTTGGTGATGACACTGCCACGCACCAACCCCTCGAAGACGGAAAGCCTGAAGTACAGCGGATCCTGGAGCCGCTTGGACCTGGGTCTAGGGGAGTTGGTCTTGCAGAAAATGATGAAGGAGTTGATCAGGCTGCTCTGGACAAAAAACCAAAACAAATATCTCCACCACTTCCTGCAGGATCGACCCACAGGGTAGCAGGGCCCGGTGCTGGTCATGGAGATCCACCCCGCCTATGTTTCTGTTGTAGGTGATGACGGGCTTTGGGACAGGCACTTCTTCACATTTGCCTGCAATCGAAGCAGACTAATTTTGAGTCTTTTGTTTGGGATTAAAAAGAGCACATTGAAATATATTAGGTTTTTTTTTTTAATCAAATTTAGAAAGTAAATAAAAAAGAAATTACATTACAAAGAAAAATAAAAGGAATACACAATGAAAAAAAAATAAACACTTACCTACATACCTACTTTATAAGGCGGAGGTGCTCCTTTTTGAAGGTAAGTTGTTTTATATCCAGATGGGAACTGTAGTGATAATAGAAGACTGAAATGTTCTCTCACCTTTACCAGTCTGACGAGGTGTTTTTTTCCATCACTGGATCGACATTGGTGGAGAGGACAGCAATGGTGTGCTTGTCTTGCCAGAGTGTAGCCACCATCGACCCCTGCTGCCGGAACTTGACCTCCCCTTTCCGCATCTTCTGGCTTTCTTCCCCTTTCCTGACTTGCTGACCTTCAGGTCATGAGGCCAGCCTTTGCGACTCATGCGGACGGTGCCACATGAACGCGTCTTGCGGGCCAGAAGCTCATCAGCCAGGGCGACAGATGTGAAGAAGTTGTCATGGTAGAAGTGGTGCCCCTTGTCCATGTAATTCTTCCCCACAGTCATCACCACATGGTGTCCAAGGCCACCTGTAATAAAATATATACTAAATCAAACTATCAATGTCAGTGTCTTGCTGTTTTATAATGGTGTGTTATTCTTTTTATAGAAAGAAAGGGAGACAAGAGAATCTGGCAGTGTGTGAATGTTTGTACATACATGGAATAATAATACTGGTTTTGTTAGATAATACTTGGTCAGCAATCAAACCTCTGTATTTATTAAAAACAAAAACAAAAAAGGAAGATAATACAAGCAAAATGATTGATTATATATTTACATGAAAAAAGAAATCTCCAGTCAGTCTTGTCTGATAAAAAAAAGTATTTCATGTTCTTCCATACCTCTACCCTTCACTCCACCTCTACTCACACCCCATCTCATCCCACCCACCCACTGTCCCCATTCACAAAAAGTTAAACATAACTTGCTTTTTTTTTTATAAATAAATTTATAAATGAAACACTGACCTTTCAATGGTTGTTGTGCCTTGCCAGTGTACACATCAAAATCCAGCAAGTAGCCAGACGTGGGATCTGCACTGCACCAGATCTTGATCCCCCATGGTGTTGGCTTGGACTTCATGCATTGTTTGAAGTAAAGTTGCCCGTTGAATTTCACCATGGCCTCATCAATGCTGATAGCCTGCCCAGGCTTGTACAGCTCCCCACACTTTGCCTTGAAAGCATCAAGAACTGGGCGCACTTTGAAAAGAGGGTCATGGTTGACATGTCCTCTGGGGCAGAATTTAGACCTGTCATTAAGATGAAAATACTGGCCAATTTTCTCAAACCTAGTTCTTGACATGAGACCAGATATACAAGGCACATTCAGCTTGTCATCACTTGACCAGTAGTTTTCTTGTCGGGGCAGAATGTGAATACCCATCATGATGTTGATTGCAAGATAAAGCTTGATGTCGCTCAATGTGACTGGCTGCCATTTTGGGTCCACCCTTTTCTTGCTGCACTTGAGTAGCATACAAATTTGTTTGATCTACGATGTTTTCTAGGATGGAATCCCGAAAAAAAAAGAGAAAAGTATTCCAGGGGACTTGCACCAACAGCTAGATTGTGCACAACACCAACATTTTCTTTAAAATCATCACTGAAACTTTGCCTAAAGGATCTTGCCAGTTTCGCTTTGGGAGGTCTGGCAGTCGATCCACACTTGACCCACTTTCACCGTCACTTTCTTCACTGTCACTTTTGAATTCGGCAGCGACTGCTTCAAAATCAATATCCAGGTCACTTTCCGCTTCAGCTAGATCAACTTTCAAGAGTTCTTCATGTGAAAACCCCTCAAAAACTTCTCCATCATCGTCGGAATCGTAGTTCAGAATGTGCCATAACTCTTCATCAGACATCAAACTCATTTTGAAAACTTTGAAAATTCGTAGCTCTGGTAGAACGCAACTGATTTGACCTAGTAATAAATTGCAAATGGCGCGGAAGGAAGTGCTGCAATCGAAGCTCTCGCTCTCATGAGAGTGTCATTTATGTAAACAGCGATGGCTGCGCCCATAGTCACCACGTGTTTAGCCGGCGCTGACAGGCGCTCTACGGAAACGCCATTTGGATCCATGTTGATCCAGATCTCTGCCACTCTCACCATTTCCACCCCTCCCCATGACGAGTTGCTTGACAACTCCACCAGGTTGGTCCCAACCACCCTCTTGTACAAACACAAATGGCAGAATAGATTTTAAATCTATGCTAACTCTCCCCCCTTCTCCTTCCTTTTTCCCCCCTTCCTTCCACCATCCTGAATACTAAAAGACATTTATGGGCTCCATCTCCCCCCCCCCCCCCCCCCCTCACTCTCCAACTGTGGTATATGTTACATGAAAAGTTTACATCATGGTGTGAAGACGGCACCCATCTTTTCCCCCTTCCCCCCTCTCCTCTCGCATATCTACTTCTACTGTGATCGACTAGTAGTTGACACACTACAGAGAACCCTCTCTCTCGCTAACTTTCCTTTCCCTCCGTACCCACCACCTGCACCTGACAGTTGCATGCGGGGCTGGTGTGACAAAATTGTGTTAACCAGCACACTTTGTGAATGAGCATTGTTCTTCTGTCTGATCTAAAATGTTACCCCTGTTACGTGGTCTACAAATTGGCAGATAGCTCTGTATGCAGAAGTCATGTGATTAAATCTGTTATGGAAGTTAACGGGTGTCTGGGCTCCATCTTATCTGTGAGTCTATTCCATTTCTGCCTCGTCTCCACTTCTGTATGAAGGCTGCACGCAACATGGTGGCAGCGGTGGGATGGTTTACATCCATGTGTTAACTCTCTAGAAAAACTAGTTATTAATTGAATAACTGTCCCTTAAATAAGGACTGACACTAGCGGCCGCAGATCTAGACTTTCACCATACTGATCATAGTGAACGACTATCATCATGGGAGATACGGACGATGAGACACATGTGTCGCCAATTCAGGGCATCAAAGCCCCCAAACCTTTTGTACTAGGTTCCAATCCAGCCGAAAAAAAATTGTTCAAGCAGAGATACAAAACGTACCACTTCTTGCACAGCTAGACAAACAAAAAGAAGAAGAGTATCAAGCTGCCATGTTTCTGCACAGCCTTTCTGACAAAGCGCTTTGAGTGTACAACGGTTTTCATTTTGACAGTGACACTCCTACAGTACAACAGATAATGGACAGATTTGAAAGAATTTGCTGTAGGTCAAGTCAACGTTACATATGAACATTTCGTATTCAATCAGAGGCAACAAGAAGAAGAGGAGAATCGTTTGAAAGGTTCTACTCCACAATAACAGGTCTCAGCAAGACATGTGAGTTTTTGCCCAAATTGTATGGACTCTATGATTCTAGACAGGATTGTGCTTGGAATCCGGGACCCCAACACACAAACCGAACTTCTGAAAGTGAGGAATCTTAATCTGGAGAAATGTGTAGATATCTGCAGAGCAGCTGAAAATGCTATGGCACAGGGCAGAGCTATGAACTATACGGAAAACACTGAAGCTGTTCACAAAATGAAGGTAGACACACGCTCGGAAGTCAGGGAGTGTAAATTCTGTGGCACACGACATAAGCTACGTAAAGAAGAATGCCCAGCTTATGGGAAAACATGCTTTCATTGTTCAGAAAAAAATCACTTCAGCCGCAAATGCACAGTTGCTGGAAACAAGAGGGACACACAGCGAGGTGTGAACCAGGTACAGGAAGAAACAGAACTAGGAGCAAGACACATGGACAGTGAGGACTGGATCAACAGTGTTGGTCAGTCCAACAAAGACGTGAAGTGTGCTATGTTGGTACAAGGACAAGAAATAACATTTCAGATAGACACTGGATCATCTGTGAACATGCTGCCGGCAAAGTTTGCTAGTCACATAGTACCAACCGAGAAGATAATGAAAATGTGGAATCATACTCAGCTCAAACCTGTTGGCAAACCAAAGAATCAATAACCATCCGAAGAACAAGAAACAATACACAGTGGATTTCATTGTGTTTGAGGGCAACTTTACTCCCTTACTTGGTCTGCAAACTTCACAGGATATGGATTGATCAACATAGAAAAGGACAGTTTCATCCGTGTAGCACAACTCCATTCTACATCACCAGAAGATGAGTATGCAGATGTTTTTGACGGATCACTTGGGAAAACTACCTGGCCTACAACATCTTGAAATAGACCCACAAGCAAAACCAGTCATCATGCCTGACAGGCGCATACCAATTTCTCTCAGGCCTCAGCTTAAAGCTGAACTTGACAAGATGGTTGAAAATGGAGTGATCAAACCAGTGAGTGAACCTACACCATGGGTCAGTCAAATAGTTGTCACAAAGAAAAAACAAGGGAAACTACGAATCTGCATCGATCTTCGGAGCTTAACAAAGCTTTGAGACGAGAACAATACACCCTATCAGTTCTTGAAGATATACTTCATGATCTCAGCAAATCCACGGTGTTTTCCAAGGCGGATCTATCAGCGGGATTCTGGCACGTTCAGCTTGATGAAGAGTCAAGCTTCCTGACCACTTTTCAGACATGTTTTGGCAGATACCGCTGGCTAAGACTACCCTTTGGTACTTCAGTTCATCAGAAATATTTCAGAAGAAACTGATGGAAGCGCTTCATGGACTACCAGGTGTTGAATGCATTACTGATGATGTCATCATCCACGGGGAAACAACGGAAGCACATGTCAGACACTACTAGGCTTTTCTACAGAGATGTCGGGAAAAAACAGATCAAGCTCAACAAGGAGAAATTATCCCTACGCTCTGACAACATCACATTCATGGGACACAAAATCACCAAGAACGGCTTACAAACAGACCTGAAAAGGTGAAAGCCATCAGAGACTACCCAGCGCCAAAGAACTTGGAGGAACTCAGACGATTTCTGGGCATGGTTAATTACCTCTCACGGTACTTGACACACCTTACAGAGGATTTACACCCTCTTCAAAACCTACTCAAGAAAGATGTACAGTGGATATGGACATCTTCTCAAGAACATGCCTTCAAAGCAGTGAAAACCAAGATCATGAACAGCCCCACTCTGGCCTTCTACAAACCCAGTGAAAACCTCACACTCACCAATGAGTGCAAGTGAATATGGCCTCGGGTCTGTACTCATGCAAGATAACAGACCAATTGCTTTTGCAAACAGAACCCTCTCTCCCACAGAGAGGAACTACGCACAAATAGAAAAGGAAATGTTTGCTCTGCTCTCTGGACTCCAGAAGTTTTTCACCACTACACTTACGGCCAACAAGTACAAGTGGTTACAGATCACAAACCACTCGTCTCAATCTGCAAGAAACCATTGTCAAAAGCACCAATGTGCCTACAGTCCATGCTTTTGAGGGCACAAACATATGACTTCACATTGGAGTACCAACCAGGCAAGCAGATACCTGTGGCAGATGCCCTGTCATGAGCACCAATTTCTACAGGAACAGATACAGAGTCAGAATCTATCAATTCGCTGACACTATCACCTTTCACGCCACAACGCCTTGATGAGATCAAGCGGCGAACAGCAGAAGACAATACCCTGACTCAACTCAAAGATGTGATTCTCACAGGTTGGCCTTCATCAAGACAGGAATGCCCACCCACTATCACAGCTTATTTCGACTACAGAGATGAACTCTCACCGTACAAGATGGGATTGTCCTCAGGGGAGAAAGAGTCATCATACTACAAGCTATGAGACAAGAAATGAAGAAAAGGTTCATGCAGGACACTCGGGCATCAATTCATGTGTACGGAGAGCACGACAGCTCATCTTCTGGCCCAGGATGTCAGCAGAAATTCGTCATTTCGTTGAGGCATGTGATGTGTGCACTTCTCACAGTGCAAAACAACCAGCAGAGACTCTCTACATGCACGAGGTTCCAGACCGCCCTTGGGAAAAGGTGGGGACAGATATCTTCACAATCCAGGTTGACACTACCTCATCATACTGTAGACTACTTCAATCATTTCTTTGAACTGGACTATCTACTGGAGACCACAGCAGAAGCAGTTCTCAGCAAAATGAAACAACACTTTGCCCGCCATGGCATACCGGACACGGTCATAAGTGACAATGGTCCTCAATTTGCATCACAACGTTCAAGGCTTTCGCCAACAGTTGGGGTTTCTGGCATGTCACTTCCAGGCCCGGACACAGCCAAGCTAACGGAGCCGCTGAAGCTGCCGTTAAAAAGTGGCCAAAAATATGATGAAGAAATGCCTATATGCAAAGGAAGATCCATATCTAGGTCTCCTGAACCTCAGGAACACACCAGAAGAGGGACTAACATCAAGCCCAATGCAACGCCTCATGGGCAGACGAGCAAAGACAGCACTTCCCCCACCACATTTAATTTGTTGAAACCTGTTTGCTGGAGACTACACCAGCCAAGAGAAAGAACATCTCGAAAACAAATGTCAAAATACAGCCGAGAGGTACAGTCAACGGAAAGATCTCAAACCACTAGACTGTGGTGACACAGTCAAGATCCAACCGATTGACAAGTCCACAACCATCTGGAAGAATGCCATAGTCGTCAACAGGAGGGCCGGCAGGACCTACGACGTACAAACCGGTGACGGACGATTGTACAGATGCAATCGTGTTTTCCTTCGCTCAGTTCCCCGCCCCACTCTTACACCGCATGTCCCTACAACAATCCAATCTCCCCAAACCCAACCTTCCTGCCCATACCCCACTATTGCTGACAGCCCAAGAAGGCAGCAAAACGGACGTCAAGACGAGGGACGACAACCAGCCACACCAGCTCTACCAGATCCAGTGATCCAGGAACCCAGCAGTCCATCGGCAGCAATCCATCAGGATCACAACCAGAAGATGCCTACAGCCAGTCCAGACTCACCAGGGGAGCCAACCAGAACCATCATCACAAGATCAGGCAGACCAGTGAAGCCTAGAAAGATACTGGACCTGTGATTCACTGACTGGTGAAAATCAACACACACAACATACAAATTTACAATCATTTACAGTCATTGACAGTAGTCAAAGATAGCGAACACACCCAGACACAAACTCTATAGTGTTCAAAGAAAAAAAAAAAAAAGAAGAAAAGATAATGTTTGAGTTTTATTATTTATAATATTTGAACAGCTAATTTGAATTTGACCAAATCACATGTATTCAATCAAAGTTCAGTCAAGTTCACATCCTAATGTGCAGAACTTCCCAGAAGGAGGAAGATGTTACGTGGTCTACAAATTGGCAGATAGCTCTGTATGCAGAAGTCACGTGATTAAATCTGTTATGGAAGTTAACGGGTGTCTGGGCTCCATTTTATCTGTGAGTCTATTCCATTTCTGCCTCATCTCCACTTCTGTATGAAGGCTGCACGCAACAACCCCCACCCTGGTAAGTGGTGGGAGGCACATACCCTCCGCCCCCTCTCCCTTTCAGTGTCTTGAGTGACACCCTGTCAGCCAGATCAGAAAGCTGATTTGACAGTCTAGCATACAAATATAAAAGACACATAGTATCGCACCTTCACTGTTCCTCAGACCAGCTGTATGTGAAGCACAAAGATAGAAAGGGAACCCAGAGAGAGTGAATGCTTATCTTGCTCTACTCTATCTCCAAGTCTAAGTTTCCCTATTCTCCCAGAAATGTGTAAGTTAAAACTATGGTTTTACATTTTGAATCTATGCATTGATTGTATGTCTGCTATGTGGTTTAACAGCGTAACTGTGTGCCAATACTTGGTGGCATATATCAAATTGATGAATGAGTATTCTGTTGTAGTAGTTTGCTTGCCACCATGTGGTAAAACGATCACCAAGTGGTTAAGATTCTTTGTTACCAATCTGACCACTATTCTTTGTGTGCAATCTGACTTTTACCAGTTTGCAATTCTATCTGTCAAGACGATAACTGAATGATAAACTCTGATCAGAAAAACAGAATGCCTGTACTAGGTGAAAACTGCTAAAAATGCCTGTACTAGGTGAAAAACTGTTAAGCAGATTTATGAGTACAGGTGATTGTTGAAATGCTTTGTAGAGTATGACTGTAAGTCTACACCACATGTGTACTTGGGCTAAGTGTATTCCAGGTTAATGTCATTTCATTCGTAAGAAACAATGAAAGAGTTATTTGATTGAAATTGTTTAGCATTGCATTACTGTCTCCCACCCTTTTGTAAACTCCACTCAACCTCTAAGCAAAAGTGGAGATTGAGAATTATAGTAGAAACTCTACACTAGAGTAATCCTTTGGTGGCTGAGTTCTCACACCTCTTCTGAAAGGTAGTAGAGGGCAAACGTGGGAACTTGACAAGCCAGACTTCCAGCTACTTAACTACCGACCAGGCCCCCTTTATCGCCAACCTGGGACCATGGCTACGCTACATACTGTGGCTATGCTACATACTGTGGCTACACTACATACGGTGGCTACGGTACATACACTGGGCAAGACAGGTTGTGAAGACACACCACAGCCCAGCACCACAGCAACTGGTCTACACAGCAGGATCAGTCACCAGCCACAAGAGAGAGATCAACTATCCTCTCCGACTTTAGTTAAGTCCCATTATTCTAAGTGGACTTCAGTTCAACTCCACTCGTTCAGAACTTTCCCCGACTTAATGATGAAACAGTGAGAACCAAAAATCAGCCTATAGGACAGACTGGTCCATTGTGACTAACTTCAGCTAATTTCCTGGGTGTAAGCAAGTGAAGTTGATGTGTTAACGTGCAAAAAAAAAAATTGACATGTCTCTCGTAAGCTAACTTTAACTACTTACCCGATGTGTGAAAGAGCACTTAACTTGTGTCAGTTCTTTGTTGTTCAATCAGTATTGAATGTTTGAACTTCTCTCTAATTCTGTTTCTCGGAGCTCAAAGTACTTTTAAGAGTACAAGCCTAAGGAAGCTACTCCCTGAGCAACTATTGAGTATTTTAACTGTCTCAGGGGGAAAAGAAAAATTTCTTTTGATGACTAGTACCAGGAAGTTGCTCCTCCCACCCACCAACTACAAGGAGAGAGGGTGGAGGTGAAATTTTAATATACTTCTCATGGTGATAATATTCAAAGTCCTTCCCCTAGAGGATGCACCGACCACCCCCAACTCTCGTCACCCCCCCCCCCCCCCCCCCTTTTTTTTTTTTTTTTAAGTCTTCTTCACAACCTGTGTCCTGTTGAGTTTTACTTTAAAACTCTTTCACTAAACATCCCAACCTTGTCCCCTCCTTAATTTGTGTTTCCTTTTTCAAAAGTACTGTTCCATCTTCCTCACCACTGACAAAGAACTTAAGGTTCAAAAATTTTTGGTGTTTTTCTTTTCAAGGATCACTGTTATGTTTTCAGTATATGTGCCCATATGTTTTTTACAATCCAAATGAGATATGGGAGAAGACTGAACAGCATTATTAATATGTTACCACTAGCCAAATTTCATAGCTTAACTCTTTAACTGAAATGATTTGCAATATACACACTAAAAAAGTAAAAAACAGCAGTGTGTGAGAGAGCACGCGAGCAAGCACACAAAAGAGCCAGAGAGTCTATACTCAGAGAGAGAGAGAAAGAGATAGTGAGACAGTGAGAGAGACAGAGAAAAGAAAGACAAAGACAGAGAGACAGACAGAGATAGAGTAAAAAAATGTCTATAGGACCAGCCACCATGGCAAAGTGGTTACTGTCGCGACTCCCGGCTGGGAGGTTTGCGGAGTCATGTGGGATTTTTCTGCCCTGACCAGCTCCTACCCAGAGTTGAGAGTGCTGCGGACTCATTTGTGCAGACTGGGACCACGCAGTCAAGTTTCATCCACTTAATGGATGCGTTTCTGAGAGTGTTGCTCAAATTTCCTGACCAGCACTGCAGGTGCCTGTATCTCTCGGGCCTGGTTTGACGCCGGGATATATTATGAAAGGAAGCATGGAGTACAGCCCTGTCATGTAGTCTCAGACTGAAATGGAAATCCGTTGCATCATCTTAACAACACACACAGACACACATTCTCTCTCTTTTATTGCACACACACACTCTCTCTCTCTGATGTCCAGAAACAGTGCACACACACACACACACACGCACGCACGCACACACGCATGCACACAGGCACTTACAGACACACACACACACCATCCTTCCCCTCGCCAAATGCACTTCTCCCACCCCCATCCCTCACCCCGTCATCACCACACTCCCACTACACACACACACCGCCAAATGCACCTTCCATACTACCATCCCTCAGCCCATCACCACCGCACTCTTATGGAAACCCTCTCTCCACCCTGCCTAACATCTACACATACACAACACAACGATCCTTAACCACTACATCTGTAATGAAACAACACCACCTCCTACGCCACGCTGTAGTGATGTAGACTTCCTCCACGTTCATCTCTTTCTCTCCTTTGTTACCTCATCTTATTTTGCATTGTTGACCCTAGTCAGGGCGAGGACTGGATGTAAAAAAGCACATAAGTGCTTATCTATTATCCTCGTTAATAAAGAATTTTGTCTTGTCTTGTCTCTCTCTGTAGCTCAGTTTGTGAAAAGGGACTGTTGAAGGGGGACTGGGAAGAGGTGTGAGCGAAGGTGGAGGTCTGTTCACATAGACCTGGGTCATGCTCTCTGCAGACGCTTCGACTGCAGACCCTTCCGGTTAGCTGGGCTTATGGGGTGGTCTATTTCAATGGTGTGGCGTATAAATATGACGCAATTTGTTTTTAAGTACGTCTTGATCTTCATTCAGTGTACAACGCACCCATGTCGCACATCTCCCATGATTAGTTGCAAAGTGAGACGACTGCAGGTGGAAATCAAAACAAATTTTAAAAGTTACTGATAAAGCCCCCCCCCCCCCCCCCCCCCCCCCCCCCCAAAGTAGGCAAACGAATCACGTGACAAAACATGACGCGTTTGGACCTCTTAGGTCTTCTTCAGGCAAGATACACAACCCTGGACAACGAAATCCATTTTCTGTCATTTTGGCCACAATATAAGATTAATGATGCAGTGTCATAATGCTGGGAAAAATCTCTTGCCCCTTTAATAATATAGTCAGGTTCACTAGTTTTGATTTGCATGTTCCATAATGAGTGAGAGTCCTGTACAGTTTTACTTATAAATCATTAAAAAAAAAGTTTCTATATTTAGCATAATAGTTATACATTTAGTAGCAAGTTGGTCGCCTGCTCAGAACATTATATCAAAAAGCTCTATCTTCATACTTAAGATGTCGCGTATTTTCTTTTTCTTTTATCCTGTAAAAGATTAATTCTACACAGTACTTGATCAGAATTTAAACCGAAAACGTCGAATTTGATACATTAGAATATAATAACTAAAAAAAAATTCAGCGATTTACAGCCGTTACGAGTTGCTGACATGTTGAAACAACAGATTGCTGGAAAAGGTTCATTGATCATGCAAAAGGTAGTTTTGTTTCGGGTCTAAGTTTTTGCGCCTGTCAAATGAAAAACTAGGCATAGACTAAGGGGTGATCACTCTGCGTACCATTCCCTTGGCGACATCAGAAGATGGCGGACGGTGAGTGACATGAATGCAGTGTAATAAAGCTATTTAATAGCCTGCCAAGTGTTAATTTATCTTGAAAATTATGTCTCATCTTAGCAGTTTTAATATATCATAAAGCGTGTAGTGAAATAATACTTCATTTTCCGTATACGAAGATAACATACGTTGATGTTTGGAATCGAGGAGTAGAGCGCACACATCTTCATCTTCATCCTCAGTCAACAAGCTGATTATTCTGACAATGCGAATCTCACGATCAGTCATTCAGTATTTTACTTAGAAAAAAAAAAAAAAAACAAAAAAGGTGTCGAAAATGTGTGTCGCTTTCAGTGTTTAAATTATAAACGATTAAAAGAAATTGCGCATGTCCAGCGAGAAGGCTGCCTGGTTTTTGGAGCTCCCTTTTAACTTCATTTTTTTTTTTCTTTACATCCTTTATCATCTTTTATTCATACGAGTGACTGTGATTTTCAATACTCAGCACTGTTGGCTGCTTAATGCAGAATTTTTTTTTTTTTTTTTTTTTCAAACGAAATTGTGGTTAAAGCCTTTTCAGGCAAGGTACATGTGTCTTGCTTGGCTTTTCAAGATGGCTACCACCAGCGACCGGCGTGTTGTTCCTCGGTTTCGTTAAAAGCTTTCAACTTCTTCTTGCTACTTGCACATGTGATAGAAACAACTGTATTCGTAGTAATCGGTTTAATTTTGAAATTTTAGATGTAGATGTAAATGCCTTTAGTTCCATTTTTGCTGGTTATAAAACCATGTGCTACTTGAACCGTGTTAGCCTCTTGTGTACACCTGTGCTGAGCATTGTTCTCACGTCAGTTACTAGGCCCAGATTTGAACCTCTGATTTCAGTTAATATCAGAAATAGTACGGTGATCAGAAATTGTTTTAATAAAAGGGTTAGACAGAGAGGAGTTAAATTATGGTTCTTATGCCTTATCCTACTATCAGGAGATATTGAGCTCAATTCTGTCCTTCCACCAAAAGAAAAAAAATATCCAGGATGCAGAGTCTGCACTATGCAAGTCACATGGAAACATAAAGCAGTTGCCTGTGATATTTGCAATACATGGTATCACACCAAATGTATGTAATTAAATTCAGCTGTTTATGAAGCATTATTTAATAGTCATATTATAATCTTGGATGTGTTTTACCTGCAAACTTACAAACTTTAGTTCGAGACTTTTTGAAGACTCTATTGAAGATTGCAGAACTCATAAAGTAACCGTTTTGACCTTATTTCACCAGACCAATTCCCAAAAGAAAACTCCTTGAAATTTTGTCCTATGTTTGCATCCACCCTGATTCTAAAACTGATAAAATCCCTAATCTGTAGTAATCATAAAGTGTAACTGAACTCCGAATCATCAATTCAAAAAGAAAAAGACAAACGTAAATGGATGTAAACTTTCAATCATTTACCAAGAAAAGGAAGAACACAGTAATTTAGTCACAGAAAAAAAAACATTGATGTTGTAATTCGAACAGAAACTTGACTAGAAACTGGAACATACAGCAGTGAGCTTCTAATGGAGGATTTTGATATTTATAGAAAGGACAGACTTGGAAAAAAAGAGGTGGGGGAGTCTTGATTGCTGTTCGGAAGAACCTAGCTGGTGAGTTTTTTTTTACATCAAGACAAAAATAGTGAAAAGTGTATTTTGTAGGATTGATTGACCTGTCATTGTTGGATCAGTATACAGACCTCCAGACTCAGATGAAAATGTATGTTCGTCTATGTGCAAAGACATTTCTGACATTGTTTTGGCCAATAGGAAGGCAATATTTATGGATTGGTAGAGACTTCAACTTACCTGATATCGACTGGTGTGAAGATCCGTACTTCGCAATCAGTATAATAAAAAAGCGTTAATTCTCAGTTTTTTGATACCACCAAAGACCTTGGATTAGTGCGGTCAGTTGAAATACCAACACGTGGCAATGCATTCTTGGATTTACTTTTTACCAGTTGTCCAGGCACTTTAGTCTTAGTTTTAGGCAATCAGGAATTAATTGTAGGCCTGGGTGATCATAACATAATTCTCTTAGAGAGCAACTTTCTAATTGCAGTGACCAAAGAGAGTTGAGCGCTCATTGGGTGGATCGATGAAAGGCATCTGTAGATCTTGTGTTTGGAGATTCTGAGTGTGGTTAGCACGTCAGCCTCTTATTCATTTATTTAGTAATCATTTTTCTCATTTCTCCCCATCATTCTTTCATTTTTTTTTTCCATAGATACTTAGATTTGCAACAAATTAATTATTAAAAAGATTTCATCAACTCTCAGTTGGGTGTCCTACTTTGGTTGGGTGCGCACCACCTTCCCCTGATGTCTGTTGGGGCTTCAGTCCCAACTGACACTAGCACAGGGAGAGTATTTTGAAGTTATCTCCTTCTTGAGTAACGTTGTGCTTCAAGTAACAGAATTTTACAAAACCCTCAGTAAAATGATGTTGGCTGTATGAAGAAGAATTTTGAATCATTAATTGATTTAAGTGATGACAGGGTTTTTTTCTTTGTTTTTTTTCTTGAGACACCATGAGTCTGTGAAGCTACGTTAATTTGAGGCAAGTTTCAAATGAAATTTGAAGGTGGATGATTTTAGCAATCGACCCTGAAAGCATAAATTTACAAAAGGCATACATACATTTACTAATAGTTGAAAATCAAAAAGTTTATTTTATTTTATAACAAATGTAATGTTGGAATGAGAAGTATTGATGTTATCTTAAACTAGGATATGTTTAGTCCATATTTTCCTAAAATCTGTGCATACTTGGGGCACAGTGAAAATGTATTAAATAGAAAAAAGAAAGAAGATATGTCCTCTTGTTAATGTGTGGATATAAAGCTCTGACAATTCTAGTAAAGCAGCCCTTTTCAGGCTTTTATCTTCCATCTGTATATAGCCAAAACATCCCAAGATGAGAGGGCTACATGACCAGTGTTCATTCTTGAGTGTGTCTTGCACCATTGACTCGATTGAGACATAAATTAACAAAGGGTGCTCTGAATCAGTGCATCTGTGGGTGTAACATGGAAATGTTCACACAGCACATGTGTTCAGATTTTGTTTTACAGTCTTCAGAGTGTCAGTTTCCTTTCATATGCTTCGGTAGGCAAAGGGCAGATAATTCTGTCTCACCACAATATGTAAGCATTTTTTTAAAAGAAAGTTTCCAGTGGAAATACTTCTAGTTGAATACACAGTCTCAACCAGTAACTATGTACATTGCAAAGTCAGACCAAGCAATCTATATTCTTGAAGAGTTCCAGAAAGAAAAAAAAAAAAAAAAAAACTCAATCTGCAAAATGAAGGGATATGCTGTGTTCCCCCTTCTCCCCCACACCCCTTCTGCATCTCTTCCAAAGGAAATCAGACATATTCTAGTGAGAGTCAGGAGTTAAACTGGAATTAAAAGCTGTGATTTCCAACTGTAGATGCTGTGTAGATGTGGAGTTTGACAGACGATATAGTCTAGAGGCCAGAAGACTGCTGATGTTATAAAGAAATAGTAGAAACAGCAAAGAACAGAGCAGCTAGATATGTCCTCCCAAACTAGAATATCACCAACTTTTCATACTTCATCCAAAACTGCATAATCTTTATTTTATTATTCATTTGTTTAACGTTGCTTTCTTGTTTGAGGCATTAGCAATGCTGCATCTTGCAGACAGTAACGATCCATTTATAACAGGTGATGGCCTGTTGATTTCTCAACGAACGTGTCAGATGACTCACACAACGTTGAACATGTGGTCATTATGTCAGGACTGAAAGGAAAGGTTAAGTCATCTCCCCTCCACCTTGTGCCACGCTCATCTCTTTACCAATTTGTGTGCTTTTATGCATATGCATGCCTATTATATATGCCTTATATATTTGAATACTGCTTTACTTAGTTATTCAACTTTATTTATTGTTATATTATTCAACTTTATTTATTGTTATATTATTCTGTTCCTTTCTGTCGCTGCCCCCTCCCTTTTGTCTTTTAAATCAGTCAGTGCTGTGTTGTTAGGACCCCCCCTACTATGACTACATGGTTCACTTAATATCTTATTTAAGGTAAATATATTTATGTACACATTTTTTATTGTGATAACATTACTCTTAAACCACAGCAAGTTCAAATTTGCTGTCACAAATGAAATGGACTTCTTTTGTATTTAAAATGCATTAACTCCTGTGTTTCCATCATCCATCCCTTCTCTCCAGATATGTTTCTTTTACAAGCCCCCCCCCCCCCCCCCCCATCAACCTCAGGATTGATACTACAAACCTTTTCTTTTTTCCTGCATTCTTTCCCATTACTCCCCCCCCCACCCCACCCCACCCCCCACCCCCACCCCCCTACCTACCTCCACACACACGCCTCGGCCTCCCTTTGCCTGGCTACTTCCTTTTATGTTTGTAGTGGCTATCACATTTTACCCCCACCCACACACACACACACTGAGAAACACACTGATGCATGCACACATGCATGCACACACAAGGCTTGCATACATGCACATAAACACAGACACATGCCCACGCACACAAACATAATATTCATGTTCTATCATGTGGGTAATATTCATGTTCTATCATGTGGGGGACACACAGCCACCTCCTTCTCCCTCGTCCCCATCCCACCCAGTGGCCCGGGCCCCCCCCCCCCCCCCCCCACACACACACACACACATGTACACATGCGTAATCAACAAAGGAAGCATTTACAGTGGCTCAGTACTCCTTCAATATTGTGTATATGGACAACCTGCCTTCAAGAGGCATGTCGGTGTCGGAGAATGCTTGTCAATTTGACTGTAAAATTGTTTCAATCCAGAAAACATGCTCTTTACCTTGATCATAATGAACTTATTCGGTCCAGTACAGAGTTTAGGGTTACACAGACTTATTGGTACAAAAAGGTATGGATGAGTTTGTGCCCACGATGTACAGGCTGGAATGTTTACTGAAACTCATGGATGATCCTGCACCCATGATCTGCAGGCAAGGCTGTTCAATGTATGAACTATTACTGAACCATGGGACAGGTTGCATCCAAGATGTACAGGCAAAGATATTCAATGTATGAACTATTACGGAACCGTGAGACAGGTTGCACCCAAGGTGTACAGGCAAGGATATTAACAGAGATTCACTGAGACACTGTCACAGGTTGTACCCATGATGTACAGGCAAAGATATTCACCGATATGTCTATTAATTTTACTGAACCGTGGGATAGGTTGCACCCATGATGTTTGGGAGGGGATATACACTAAAGTCCTTAAGTGAAAAAACCACTGGTTAGTTTGGACTGGCCACCTGCACCATGTAAGTTACTGCAGCGGCGTATTACAAGCATTTATCTGGACATCACCATGTTTGAAAGTCAGGAGGTTTATGTATGTTTTCTTATGAGATATTTTTGCCTGTCTTTGACTTGGAAAAGAAGAGTAACTGTTACCTTATTTACTAATTTTCACAAGCTGAATAAACTCCATTAATTGCTTGTTGTCCGTCAGATCAAGTAGCAACTGCTGAGGCTGTTGAGCAGCAAGAAAATGTTACAGAAAATCCCAGATAACATACAGGTGAGAATTGCTTGTGTCCTATTTTCCATTGATCACTGTAAGATTTCTTTGTGTTAGGAGTTAAATATACTTCTTACAGATTATATATTTTACTGCTTGTGTGTTGTGATGGTTTGTGTTAGGAGTTAAACACTTGTTACAAGATCATATGTCTTACTGCTTGTGTGTTGTAATGGTTTGTGTTAGGAGTTAACATACTTGTCACAAGATTATATGTTTTACTGCTTGTGCGTTGTAATGGAACAATAGACCATTCAAGCTATTTAAGAATTTCTGGCAGCTTGTCTTAGAGACAAGGGAAGATGGAAATGTTGCTAATGCCAACACTGTAATAAAATTCAAGGACAACATTGAAAGAAACTTATAAGTTATATATATTACAGTATGCATAACATTTAGAGCAGATTAATCTAGAAATAATGGTGGCAACGGTCATCAGACACAGCAATCATCAGTCAACATGGACTAGTCTTTTGAAGCTTGAGAACATTGATGCCCTGCGGCATGCTCTGCAGTTCTTTCAGACATTTTGTAGAAAATCAGTCAGTTGCATAGTAAATGTGATGATATTGCTTACAGAAGCTGATCACCAGTGAGAAAGAGTCTGGTGAAACCCCAGCCAAACGTTCCAAAGTGGACTTGCAGTCGCTGCCGACAAGGGCTTATCTGGACCAAACAGTTGTGCCGATCTTACTGCAGGGGATGTCCGTGCTGGCCAAGGAAAGGTCAGTCTGTGTTGTGCACTGGAGACAAGAGGCCGGTAATATTGTCGCATGGAAGTAGACCATAAGGGTACCATGATCATGCTGTGTGCTGGGTCAGTCTGCAGCCTCTGCCCTCAGTCATGTGCAACAGTGTAGAAGTGTTGTTACCAATCCTTCATCACATCAATCTACTAGGACTGCTTCTGTCTGCCGTTGGGAGTTCGCCTCATTACTGCACCTGTAAAATGTTCTTGGAGGGGAAGAACTGCGAGATAGATGATAACACCAGGCTTACAGGTGTCTGAAAAGTCTGCTCCGTCCATGTGGGATTTGAACTCAGGATCGTGGGACCTCCATTTCCTGTCAGTCACTTTCCAGACAAGCAGTTTAGCTCTGGCCTTATTGTTCAGAGGCTTGCAAAGGTGAGATCTTGCATTTCAGGACATCTAGATGTGGGTTCAGTCCCTAATTGTGGGCATTTTCAATTCCTGCCAGCTGTAACCTGAATTGAATGTGAGAAAGAGGGGGCCAGAAGCTCACTGGTAGAGGGCTGGACTTGTAATCTTGGTGATTTGGCGTTGCGCGAGTTCGAATCTCCGTCAGGCCGTTTCAGTACAGGGGGATTTTTCCCTCAGATTTAACATTGGTTCTGATTCTATTATCCATACAGTCCTTTGAATGAGGCTGTTAACTGAGGTTCCATATGTGAAAGCACGCATAGCATCATGCAAACATGTAAAAATCCCATTACCAACTTTCCAAAGAGAAGGCCAGTTTAGCCGTTGGTATGGATGACACATTACACATAGCATGCACCTTCCCTGAAGTCAGAGTATTGCTGTCTTAACGGTGGGATGAAAAACGGTCATACATACAAAACTCCACTCCTTTTGTTGGGTAGACGGGATGAATCCCCCTGCCTGTCTACACAGGGAGTGTCCGCAGGAGTATCGGCCGGTGAACACAGGAAAAAGGGGGGGGGGGGGGGGGGGGGGGGGAAAGAATGTGAGAAAGGCTCAAAATGGAACACTGAGACTACATGAGTGTGAATGTGTCTGAGAGTATTGCTAACAATACTGTCGGTGTTTGTCGAAGTAGCTGAACAATACTGGGATGCAAAATATTCCATAAAGAATGAAAGAGTATGACCCTGTGACATAGCTCTGATTCAGTTTGTCGCTTCAGTTCAGTCTGGAACTCGTAGCATCATCTTATTTATAATTTTAAGGGTCAGAAAAAATTGTGGTTTTTAATGCCTTACTCCGAGCCAGCTGTGATTTTGGTAACTTCTCCACTCTGCCTGTTGGACCTGTGTCGATGTTCTACAGGGGCAGATCCATAGGGGATGTAACGATGACCCTTCAGTCTGGGGAGGGGAAGGGCTCCCTTGGTCTGAACTCCTGGGTGAACCATTATTGTCAGTTAGGGGCTTACTAAGTAATGCTCTGCAAACATTCGGTCAGAATGAGGAAAATCTGGACAGCCAGAACGGTGCTGTCTCTTCTGGTGAGCAACCTCATTGAATAAATGATGATCCAGTATTGAATCAGCGGTGTGAGGGTAGTGCCAGTGAGCACTGGAATGAAATGCTGATGCTCCTCTCCACAACCACCAACAAGAGCCAGAAAGATTTTATTGCGGTTATTAATTTCAATAATCAGACTTTAAAGAAAATTATTACAGTAAACATATGCTTCTGTCAAGACCATTTCTCACAAGAATAGAAACGAATGTATGCATTGATGCAAGTAATATGAAGAATGCATGCATGCTATGACTGTGCTTGACATCATTTCATACCCATCCTTTTGTTGTTTGAAAAAGAAGCTTACATACCATGCAGTATCTTCATTTATTGCAGGCAGTTTTGCCAAGACCAACCGTGCTTTTAGATCTTGTGTTTCATTGTATGTCAATGTTTTCAGGCCACCAAATCCCATCGAGTTCCTGGCTGCATACATGCTGAAAAAACAAAAACCAGTACGAGTGAAGCCCTCATCATTGCCGGAATTTTGCATGTCTGCATTAGCCGATTTTTTTTCCAGTCAGGCATCAGTATCCAAGTAGATCATTCAAGAATACATGTGGATTTCTAAAAAAAAAGTATTCTTGTTGGTAGAGAAGACATGTGGATTTGTAAGAAGTAAAGTATTTATGTAGGTTATGTGTGGATTTGTGTTGGAAGTAAAGTGACTTGAAAAAAACAACAACAACAAAACTCTTGATTTGAATGCTCTTTACTTGTTTCTTATTCCATGGAGGGATATGGCTGTGGAAAAGAAGTGGGGTGGGGATGGGGGTGAAAAGCTTTGTAAAAGGTTTCGTTATCAAAGCACATTGACTTTGTAACTTGCCTTGGGTAAAGCAGTGGACTTTACTCAGATAAGAAAATTATAAAGATTAGCAGCACCTTAAGACAAAGATGAATCCAAAAGGGAGGTAATTAAGCCATTTAGGAACTGATAGGGTTTTGTTTGTTTTGTTTTTCGGTTTTACAAAGATCTCCATGCAGAGTGCACGTTGGCATCAAATGAGTGACAATATGCATGTGTGTGTGTGCGTGAGGGAGACAGAGAAAGAGAGAGAAAGAAGTTGCTTTGCAAAAGTTAACATTTTCCTATCAATAAAGGTTCATAAGAAAAGTTTTGGGTGGCCTCAAGGTCTTTCTTTTTTGCTGTGAGTACTTTTGTGAATGCGCCTCTATGAACTATTCAGTCAGGTACATATTCTAGCATCAACATTTTTAAGTGTTTCTCATTCATCCCGCCATTTCTGCCCACAATCTTACAGACAATGGAAACAACAACAAAAATGTTTGTTCTACTTTAAAGGTTATTCATTTTGATCACATGGAAATGGTGGAAGAGTTTAAAGTATGCATAAATATTTTGATTTACCAAAAAATCCCGCCCACCCCCCACCCCTGATATTACAAAGCATTTAAATAAAGATCATTTAAATAAAGATATCTGTCCTGTAAAACATCAAGTATGCATGATCAAGTGCTGAATCCAAACAGCGAGAGCTGCCAAGGTCTCAAAAGCTCAGAGTGCAGCATTTTGACAATGTTGCAAGTATAAGTTTCTAAATGGGATGTGACAAGTCAGACTTCACAGCACTTTCAGTAACACCTTCTAACATGATGATGGACTAAGACGACAGAAAATTCCGTCATTAGGTGGACTGCAAAACTAAATTGATAAGATGGCAAAATGGTGTGATTGTCAGCAATTTTTCTTCCTTTACTCTCTCCCAACTGAGCTTGTCCATTTCTGACAAAGTAAGTCTACAGAGTACAGATTGACGTTGTCCGAGTACATTTTAAGCTGCTGCCTAGTTGGTTTTTGACAAAGTAAGTCTACAAAACAATCTACCTTGTCTTGATTCTGTGTAAGCTGCTGCCAAGTCTGTAAAGTATGGGCATGTGAGCATTTGCAGTGTGTGTGTGTGTGTGTGTGTGTGTTTTGGTTTATTTTATTATTTTTGTTTTTGACGCTTGCTTGGCAGTTCTATACAGCTGAAGTACACATACATTCCAACTGCACTTTTGATTACCAAATCGTGTGCAGCTGTTCATAAACATTTTCTGTTATAAATTTTTTTCAAGTTTTGAAGGGGGGGGGAGAAAACTGTCACATGTACAGTACTACAGGATTAATACTGTGTTGGAGACCTAATGTAACCACTTGAATTCAGGCTGTCTTTCCCCTTCAAAACTACAATATTTGCAGTCTGTTGTGATAAGATTATAGAATCATGATAAAAAGAACAGAATTGCTGTTTTCAGAAAAAAAAAAAGTTGATAACATTTCTACCTCCAGCTGGCGATATGGAAAGTGGTACACAGACGCAAAGAGTAGAGATACTGAGTGAAGCTGAATAACTGTCACACACGTTCAGACATCGGTGTTGCAGTTACAGGGGTGGGGGGGGGGGGGGGGGGGTGCGCACGTGTCTTATATGCGTGTGTGTATGCATACATGTAATTTTTCATTTCTAATTTTTTTTTTTTTTCTTTTTTAAAGGAACACACTGGTATTTTCAAAAAAAGGAATGCACTATTATTTTCATTTCAAACCCATGAAAATAATTTCATTCACTTCTTAAAATGGAGGTGATTCTGATTTCATAGTCTTTAGTCAATGAGAACAAGTCTTTGAAACAAACTGATCCAAATAAATGCATGTAACTGCACACACATGTCATGCACTACAACATTCATAGTTTTAACAAAGAGTATGAATTTCATGGTACATATGCAATCATCGGAACTATTATCACCACTACGTGATTCACTTCATAAATTTTTTCACATTAATGGTTTTGACAAAGACTATGATTTCACAGTACATATGCAATCACCAGAACTATGATCACCACTATGTGATTCACTTCACAAACTTTTTCACAGAGAAATTTACATATATTTAACATGCACAATCATTGGTACTACTGCTACTACTGATTTTAAGCACAAAGTGCCACCCCTGATTTTATGCACAAAGTATTTCATGTTGGTCTTCAAATCAGTAGAAGTTGTAGTAGCAAAATAAAAGCATACAGGGTAAACAATTGAGTGGCAGTGGCAAAATGATTGCATAAAGTGTAAACAATAGTGAGTATAGACTGCAGCCAGCAGAGCCTACATGCATCTAAACAGCTTTTAAAATGTATTTTAAAAACAAACAAACAAACTTGCAGCATGCACATCTTTAATTACTAGTAAACACTGGACGGGAAGCATTACAAACAACAGAGGCCTGTTGCTGGCAGCTGGTTCACTGTATTCAAATGATGAAAAATAACAGAAGTGGTGTCTAGTACCTCACACAGACCTCTTTCACCCATACGGTTTCAGGGTATTCTTCTTACAAAAAGTACAATCGAGCTACATTGAAAAAAAAAAAAATCTGGGCAAGAAGTTCTTGGTTGTAATCATGCTAATAGGAGATAATCCTTATGCTGTCTTGGTATGAAGAGTTGTGTGCAGAATCTTGTCTTATTTCATCTGCCACCTCCACTTGTAGAAATTAATCTACAGCTACGGGGTTACATTCCCCCTCTTAAAAAAAAAAAAAAAAAAGCTTTGGGAGAGTAAAAATTTCTCTCCAAGTATGCCAGTGAGCCAGTCATTAAAGATTCTTCTGTAGGGAAAACACAAAGCTTTGCATTTGCTATAACACCCACTTTAGAACTGCCTATTTTTGTACAATTGCAAATCTTTGTTTCCCCAAAAATGTTAAAAATCACATTATGGGGGAAAGTACATTATAACATTTGGTGCGTAAACAGGTCTGTACAGTCAAAGGCAAAAAAGATGTTTGTGATACCAGGAAGTCGGAGCAAATAAAAAAATCTTGATGTGCATGATGTAAATCCATGAGCATTAAAGGTGGTTTGATCATCTTGATTAATACACCTCTTCATACTTATAAACAATCCCACCAATGCTGTAACAGAGCATTTCCCTCACTCAAAAACAACCTGAACACTGCGACACAAAAGTCCAGACACAGACTTGGTTGCATGCTTCAATGTAAGTAACATTCTTTTATAGCATCTGAATGATGATGATGGTGTGTGTGTGTGTGTGTGTGTGTGTGCTGCTCACTTTCATTAAACCCTAGCAAATGCACAAAATGTTTGTGTTAGTGACCAGTGGGATGGTATGTGAGCACATGCTTCTTTGCGAGTAGCATATGCACAGTGGTGATGTTTTTCGCACATGTATATGCTCTTATTTGTGAATCGTGAAAACCAAGACTTCATGTAGACAATCTTTGCTGGGCTGATCCTTTGCCAAGAAGGTAATGATATCTATTGCAAGGTGTCTAATGACAAGCAATGGTAAGATTTTTCACAATAATATAAAACTACACATGGAAGATACCAGTACAAGGCATCACAAAAAAAATGAAAACATTCCAAGCAGGAAAAAAAAAATGCATCTACAGAGAAATGCTACTTTTTAATTGCACTTCATAAAAGTAAATGTTTGGCATTATACACTATACTACATCGAACCGTCTCAAGCTGATGACCAAACAGCTCTTTTTGCCAATTTTCAAGGCCAGCCTGTGCAAAGGCCCTGACCATTTGCTAGCCAATCAATGTGCTTCCCTTCTTTTTCCTCTGAACTGGTGCCCATTCCCTCATTCCTACAGCCAGATTGTGGAACACACGGCACAGGTCTTTTGGTCTGTCTCGCCTCACTTTTCATCCTGAATTGCAGTTTTGGAGCTTTCCCTCATTTCCTTCTAGTTTCCCAAACCTCAGCCTAGCTATGTATGCAGTCTTCCTCTTCTGTTCGGTAGTGAACATTTAAACTGGTCTGCAGCTCTGTCCTTCTCCTTTTCTCATCTCTGGGCTTCACCAAGTGGCATCCTTCTCTCACTCCTTATCTAGTGATGTCAGATCCTGTGGGACCGGGGATAGGTCAGACCCAACCTCACCAATGCCTCAGACCTCACAGCGTCTAATTTAGCCGCTAAGCCGGTTCGTTCATTCCACGGGATGGATGAGGCAAGAGGGGGAGTCTGGGTGGGGGATAAGAAACGCAACTGACAACTGAGAAGGAAGTTGTGGGGAAGTGAAGTCATCTTTTAACCTCAGAGAAGTTGCCGCCGTGGGGGCAACGTATGAGTGGTCATCGACCATCTCTCAAGCGCTAAATTCCCTCACTACAGGGGAGTTTCAAAACACACTGGACATTCAGTTTTGCAAGGAGGCCGGGGTCACCCCAATGACCACTCACATGTAGCCAACAGGTGCTCGGGCACTGTCCACATCTCTTTTCCCATTCAGAAGGAGAACATTTTTGTTAAGGAGGGTTCCTTGTTCCTGTTGAGAGCCACGGCTCACCTTGGGTGCAGGGAGCTGCTCTGGTGCACACAATAAGCAGGGCAGCTCCTCTAGCAACCACTGGTTGCACAATTCATGCACATATCCACCACACCCACCCTGTCCCCTGCCAGGTAGGGCTATTTTGAAACTACAGCTCATCAGCCTTCCCACGGGCCTGGCTTACAGGCTGGGTCTTGCCCCCCTCCTCCCCAACCTGGCCTTTCTTTTCCCCTTCAGGGAGGTTCAGGTGCCAGTAACCTGAGGGATGTGTGTTGCGAGATGGTCGGCACTCAACCCCTGATGTTATCAACTGCACCTGAGGGATTTTTCCCCACCTTTTCACAACTCCATACGTAGGTTCTCCCCGTGGTGTCACAGGCAAAGCGGGCTGTTTCTCCAAGCAACGTTCCCATCGCTGGCCAAAACCGTATCTCCAGGTCAGGGTTCATTCATGAGGATGAGACCATTGGCTGCCACACCCCCTTGTCAGCTTGCTGCTATGGTGACATCAGTCAAACTGGTATGCCCTAATTCAGCACCAAGTTCCCTCAGGTCCTGGTGTCAGGACCCTCTGATTGTTCTTCAGACTTTAGCCCCCACTGGTCATGGAGTGCCTGCCTCCCAGGACCAGGACCCCCCAGCAGTAACCAATTGCGTGGGAGGAGGGGTCCCCCACTTTCCCCCCAAACAAAAACAAGTCTGCAGTCTAAAGATCTACCCAGTCTGGATTCTGTTCCAGCCGTCACGGAGTCTGTGGCATAGCATGCTGTCAACAACGTGCAACAGTGTAGCATTGACAATGAAACTGATGCACGCTATGCTGAAAGTGCAGCTTTTGGCAGCTCTGCCTTTGGCATTGCTGTGGTTCCCATGGTGTTATCAACCTGCTATAGGAATGAGAGAACAGGCACCATTCTACAGCGAAAGGAGGGAAGTGCACTGATCGACTAGCAGATGGGCATGGCCTCTGTGCCATTCACCTGCAAAAACTGGTCAGCAGAGCAAATCTATTGCTCATGGCTTTCACTAGTTTGATATGGTAAGTATATACAAGCCGAACAGGGAGTTAAAACAAATCCCCATCTAGGGATCAGAAAACATGTCACAACATGACAAGAAAGCCCCCAAATACAATTAAATGACAAAATCTTCCCCATCTAGGGATCAGAAAACATGTTATGAAACAGCAAGAAATCGTAAAAATACAATCGAATGGCAAAATTAAAGATTCTAGGAACATACATACCCTGAAGAAAAAGCAGCTAGAGAACACAAGAGGAAAATAGAAGCATTCAAAGATCAAATACATACAGTAACACCGACAAATCAGACTATTTCCAAACACTCCAGTTTCGCGGCATAGGAAGCTAAATGTTGGGAATAACACAGCACAAGTTCTGCCTAGTTTAACTGATCGGAATAATATGGTGCAAGTTCTGCCTAGTTTAACTGATCAGAATAATATGGCACAAGTTCTGCCTAGTTTAACTGACACTGTAAATGAATTGTTTATGACTGTAATGACCCAAGTAAAACAACATGCATTTCTTTATACTTCTTTAAATATATAAAGATTCCATGAACTTGAAAAGTCTGATAACATGCAGCCATAACACTGATTTTAAGAAAATTACATTTCATATGAGTCAATATATCCGAGCAAAGTAAGACTGAGGCACCTGTTAGATCTGGCAAGTATGTGAAAATGAAAAGCAAATGATGTTTATCGAACACACACTGCAAATGTTGCACCAACTTGATTCCTTCTGGTGGAGCCGATCTTCATGACTCTTTAGTTATTGAACAAAGCACAATTTCTTTTTCAAAGCCAAAACTCTGGGTGTGGTATTTGACAGGAAAAGTCACAATGAGTAATTAAATCAAACTGCTTGCTTTCTGATCTGGAGAATTCTTCAGTGTAATATTTTCTTTTTACAAAAGCTACAAAAATCTGATCACATCCCTGATTCTCACAAGACTGGACATTAAATGATATTTTACATCTGGGCTTTTTTGTAAATTGATAACAAAACATTATTAAAGGGCCAAAAGAGGACATGTTACTCCCCTGCTTTCTGACATGCCCTGGTTCCCTCTTTCTAGTTGCACTAAACAGAAGGCCTCTACAGAACGTTACTATGTCATGATAGGCATCCACCCCTTCACATGCCCCCCACTCTTCACATATGGGCATCTGTCAAACAATCTAAACTAGTTGCAAAGTGAAACGACTGCAGGCAGAAATCTGAACAAATCTTAAATAAATGTCGGCGAACCGCCCAGAGAAACGTGGACAAACGAGTCACAAGACAAACCACAAGTGGTTTGTCTTGTGACTCGTTTGTCCACGTTTCTCTGGGCGGTTCGCTGACATTTATTTACAATCTGAACTGTTTCAAGTTTATGTGCTTTCTCTTCATTTCTGGCTTGCTTCTTTTTCCGTGAACATCTATTTTCAATTTGTCATGCTCCACCAATTTCTCTTGTCAAATTCTGGTAAAATCCCATCTATATTCTGAATTCGTTTCTTTTTTTTCTTTCCTTGATTTCATGGACAGTTTCATGGACACCATTCAGACCATTTGTACTTGTACTATTTGTATTTTAGCTGCTGCATTGCCAGTCTCTGTGGGAATGGGGGGGGGGGGGGGGGGGGGGGGGGGCTCTTTACTAACAAGTGGCTCCCTGCTTTCAAGAAGTTCTGTGCTTGTTCACTTCCATTTTTCTTTCACTCTTTATGACTGCTACACACCCTCCCCCCCCCCCCCCCCCCCCTCCCCCAATCCCATTTTTTAACTTTTCTACTGCATTCTACTGTTTTTCCAACTCTGTGGACCAATACTTCTGTGTTTGTGTTGGAAACTCTTTTACACTTTTCTCTGGTCACATCGGCTTTTGTGTGTTTGTTGCTGCTGTTGTTGAATCTTCCAAAGGTAATGATATTTGCACACAGTGTCTGAGCAGACACATGCTGTTCTTCTGCAATATCTATTAGCCCCTATGGCCTTTGCAATTAATTTCTGTTACATTTAAATTTTTCATTCTTCTTTTTTACCTCTGGGGCTGATCAAACGAGCGTAATGGTTGGCGCTCTACACATGCCTGGTCTTATATGTCTTAAGGTTGCCACTTTAGCTATCAAGTCATTCACCGCATATAATCATTTTAGGATGTAAATTCGAGTCAGACAGAAAGCATGCCTAGTCTTATAATTATGTCTTAAGGTTGCCACTTTGACTATCAAGTAATTCACCACATATAATCATTTTAGGATGTAAATACGAGTCTGACAGAAAGCATGTCTAGTCTTATATGTCTTACTCTTAAGGATGCTAATTTAGCTATCAAGTCATTAACTGTACATGATTAGTTTAGTGGTGTGTTGCTACTTCAGGATGTAAATATGAGTCTGACAGCCCCTTGAAAAGGCCCTCAGTTTTCAGCTGGGCAATACTGATATACTGTAAACTGCTGTAATGCTAGTGTCTGTGCTGTGCTGATGCAGAGTGTTTGGGTGTGCATAATTATTTACGTATGTACTTCAGCGAAGAGGGGTGGTATGGGCGGTGAAGAGAACTGGGAATAGTGATGTGGTGATGTGTGTATTCATGCGTTTTTGTGTGTGCGAGTAACACGCACATATTTCACTCTGGTAAGCACCTTGAACTCAGTATGTGTAGTTTGACAAGTTCTGGAAGTACCAGTACAAGATATGTCTGAAAAAGCCTGCAACACCGTTTAAAAAAGAGGCAGCCCTTTCTCTCAAATTAAAACAGAAATACCTGCGTTCTATGCAACACGCAGCATGAAATGCCTCATGAATTTGTTTCAGGTCACATCAATATGTGTTCATAACCTTTAGTAACCTTGATTTTAACACATGAAATCTGTTAAAAAGCAAAGAGTTAAAAACACAACTTTATCATCCCATAATTCATGTTCTGCCATTTGCATAATATCTTATGTCACTGGAACATTTGGACTCGCACTAAGCACATGGTTATATTTAGTGGGAATCATCTGTGTTGGTTTTGACAACATTCACATCCATAAATTGGTGATATATGTGATACCATATTTTAGTACATATTCTGATTTGTGAAAGCTGAGTGCTATATTTACAGTAAAAGCTGCAAATTTGGTAGTTGTTTAAAAAAAAAAAAAAAAAAAAAAAAAAGCTATATACAAGGGAAACATCAGGAGAAAACTTGGTTGCTTTCCACAATAAAAATTTCAAGTAAGAAGACGCCAAACAAGATGGGGGAAAAGATAGGTTGGAGGCAATCTACCTACATTCGAACAAAATCCAATGTAAACTCACCCCCACAAAACAAAACCAGCTTCAAAGTTACACCTGATTCAAGACCCAAGCGCTGCACATTGCTCTGCCAGAAGTGAGATGCGAAGCCCCTATTTCTTTTTCTGCGTTCCAGTTTTGCATTTGAAAAAAATAATGGTACCTTAGTTCATATGAAGGACTTGTTTTAAGCAACAAGAACAACAAGAAAGCTTAGATGTTCACACACAACAAATCAGCTGACCCTCTCATTCTGCTGAAAGTTTGCATGGAGTAAAATATTCACCAGTGGATGCACGACATTTTCTCTTTCTTAGTAACGAACAGTCACAGGAATGCCGCACTGTAAGAATTCTTCACCGGATTCCTCTGGCACTGTCAGTTACATGGCAAGGCTGGGGTGTCTGCAAATGAACCCCCTCGACTGACAACACTGCTACAGGGACAGGGAGACCATTCACAGTCAGGGATGCATGACTGTAGACACTTTATTCTTCACTGTTAAAGGGACATATACTCAGGGATGCATGACTATAGACACTTTTTTCTTCACTATCAAAGGGACATGTACTCGGGGATGCATGACTACAGACACTTTATTCTTCACTATCAAAGGGACATATACTCAGGGATGCATGACTATAGACACTTTTTTCTTCACTATCAAAGGGACATGTACTCGGGGATGCATGACTACAGACACTTTATTCTTCACTATCAAAGGGACATGCCCTCTGGGATGCATGACTATAGACACTTCAGTCTTCACTATCAAAGGGACATATACTCAGGGATGCATGACTATAGACACTTTTTTTCTCACTATCAAAGGGACATGTACTCGGGGATGCATGACTATAGACACTTTATTCTTCACTATCAAAGGGACATGCCCTCTGGGACGCATGACTATAGACACTTCAGCTTCACTATCAAAGGGACATATACTCAGGGATGCATGACTATAGACACTTCAGTCTTCACTATCAAAGGGACATATACTCAGGGATGCATGACTATAGACACTTTTATTCTTCACTATCAAAGGGACATGTACTCAGGGATGCATGACTATAGACACTTTTATTCTTCACTATCAAAGGGACATGTACTCAGGGATGCATGACTATAGACACTTTATTCTTCACTATTAAAGGGATATATACTCAGAGATGCATGACTATAGACACTTTATTCTTCACTATCAAAGGGACATGTACTCGGGGATGCATGACTATAGACACTTTATTCTTCACTACGCCATGAATTCCATGTATAGTACGTTACTTTATCATTTACCAGTTATCGCTGACGTAAAAAATAAATACAGTACTATCAAAGAAAAAAAACAAACCTTTATTCTTCACTATTAAAGGGACATGTACTCAGGGATGCATGACTATAGACACTTTATTCTTCACTACGCCATGAATTCCATGTATAGTACATTACTTTATCATTTACCTGTTATCACTGACGTCAAAAATAAATACAGTACTATCAAAGAAAAAAAACACTTTATTCTTCACTATCAAAGGGACATGTACTCAGGGATGCATGACTATAGACACTTTATTCTTCACTATCAAAGGGACATGTACTCAGGGATGCATGACTATAGACACTTTATTCTTCACTATCAAGGGACATGCCCTCAGGGATGCATGACTATAGACACTTTTATTCTTCCTATCAAAGGGACATGCCCTCTGGGATGCATGACTATAGACACTTTATTCTTCACTATCAAAGGGACATGCCCTCTAGGATGCATGACTATAGACACTTTATTCTTCACTATCAAAGGGACATGCCCTCTGGGATGCATGACTATAGACACTTTATTCTTCACTATCAAAAGGGACATGCCCTCTGGGATGCATGACTATAGACACTTTATTCTTCACTATCAAAGGGACATGCCCTCTGGGATGCATGACTATAGACACTTTATTCTTCACTATCAAAGGGACATTACTCAGGGATGCATGACTATAGACACTTTATTCTTCACTATCAAAGGGACATGCCCTCTGGGATGCATGACTATAGACACTTTATTCTTCACTATCAAAGGGACATGCCCTCTGGGACGCATGACTATAGACACTTCAGCTTCACTATCAAAGGGACATATACTCAGGGATGCATGACTATAGACACTTCAGTCTTCACTATCAAAGGGACATATACTCAGGGATGCATGACTATAGACACTTTTATTCTTCACTATCAAAGGGACATGTACTCAGGGATGCATGACTATAGACACTTTTATTCTTCACTATCAAAGGGACATGTACTCAGGGATGCATGACTATAGACACTTTATTCTTCACTATTAAAGGGACATATACTCAGAGATGCATGACTATAGACACTTTATTCTTCACTATCAAAGGGACATGTACTCGGGGATGCATGACTATAGACACTTTATTCTTCACTACGCCATGAATTCCATGTATAGTACGTTACTTTATCATTTACCAGTTATCGCTGACGTAAAAAATAAATACAGTACTATCAAAGAAAAAAAAAAACCTTTATTCTTCACTATTAAAGGGACATGTACTCAGGGATGCATGACTATAGACACTTTATTCTTCACTACGCCATGAATTCCATGTATAGTACGTTACTTTATCATTTACCTGTTATCACTGACGTCAAAAATAAATACAGTACTATCAAAGAAAAAAAACATCTTTATTCTTCACTATCAAAGGGACATGTACTCAGGGATGCATGACTATAGACACTTTATTCTTCACTATCAAAGGGACATGTACTCAGTGGATGCATGACTATAGAACTTTATTCTTCACTATCAAAGGGACATGCCCTCAGGGATGCATGACTATAGACACTTTATTCTTCCTATCAAAGGGACATGCCCTCTGGGATGCATGACTATAGACACTTTATTCTTCACTATCAAAGGGACATGCCCCTCTGGGATGCATGACTATAGACACTTTATTCTTCACTATCAAAGGGACATGCCCTCTGGGATGCATGACTATAGACACTTTATTCTTCACTATATCAAGGGACATGCCCTCTGGGATGCATGACTATAGACACTTTATTCTTCACTATCAAAGGGACATGCCCTCTGGGATGCATGACTATAGACACTTTATTCTTCACTATCAAAGGGACATGCCCTCTGGGGATGCATGACTATAGACACTTTATTCTTCACTATCAAAGGGACATTACTCAGGGATGCATGACTATAGACACTTTATTCTTCACTATCAAAGGGACATGCCCTCTGGGATGCATGACTATAGACACTTTATTCTTCACTATCAAAGGGACATGTACTCAGGGATGCATGACTATAGACACTTTATTCTTCACTATCAAAGGGACATTACTCAGGGATGCATGACTATAGACGCTTTATTCCACACAGGGCCTTCCCAGGGCTGTCACCGCTCGGGGGAAAAGAAGTCCTATCCAGGGGGGGGGGGGGGGGGGGGTGAAATGGAAATGGTAGTTTTTTGTGCACAAAATATATGAAATTCATAGCATGATGGAACTGATATCCTTTAGGTTGCTGAAATAAGGCCTCGCTGATAGTGCCTGGCATTCCCCTTTCATATTTTTTTAGCCTGCTGTTCACAACCCTCCCCCACCTCTAAAATTATGTTTGGAAAAAAAAAAAAAAAAGAAGAAGAAAAGAAAAATGGATGCCCCAAACCAAACCTAAAACAAAGGCTCTTTGGGCGAACAGACACTGCAGAATGGCTCAAAAATGTAATTAGAGAACAGTGTATACATTTTCAACAGCTGGTCTCGAGATGTTACAAATAAAGGCTCGCATACTGTACATTCTACCAGAGAACAAAATCTGTAAAAATTTGTTGTAGAAAAGGCAGGAGAATGGACCACAAAGGTAGAAAGATGATAAGACGATAGTAAAGATGATTAAAAAAAAAAAAAGGCAAAGAGAGTGATAGAAAGGTGGACATTACCAGTTTCAGATGGCAGGGAGACTTTTTAATTTGAAAGCATCCCCTAGCATTCTTAAAAGGGACACGACCACAGACCTTGCTACAGGCAAAACATAGCTATAAAGTAATTTCAACCCAAAGTGAAAAAATTCTTTCTAACCCTGTGACTGATCACACAGACATGCGACCGACCCGACCAGCGTGGACACGATTTTCTGGAGGTCTTTGGCGCGCTTCTGGCCCACCTGCAAGACTCTTCATGGGTGGTTTCACGAGTGTTCTCATACTCCAGAGCCACCATGTCTGTGATCAGAGAAATGCCAAATGTGCGTAGTCCTCCGTGCTTTGCTACCACTGCTTCAGGGACTGTGCTCATGCCTGTGAACATAGTTCAACCACACAAAGAACAAGCATGCAGTGATTGATACGATTCACGGAGAAAACATTTGTCATGAAAATTCAAAACAAGCCTGTATGTGTTTTGAGTGTGTTTTAAGCGCACATGCTGAAAATCCTCTCAAAACAGACGTGAAGAGGCTAACATTTTCAGTCAAACGTGCGGTTAACAAAAATAATAGAGGTCAAGTTTCTTTAACCCTTGTTTCGAGATCATAGTGGCACCGGGTTGACCTTAGATGACAGTGCTGTACATTATACAAAATGTTTGGCAGGAAATCTTTTTCGTGTTTTTTTTGTTTTTTTTTTTTTTTTTAAAGAAAATCAGATATATATCCTGGATTTACATTGGGCCACACACATGGAAGTGGAACCAATATATATCTGATTTTCTTTAAAAAAAAAAAAAAAAAAAAAAAAAAATCAGATATATTGGTTCCATTTCCATGTGTGTGGCCCAATGTAAATCCAGGATAGCTAGTTATACTTGCAAATAATCCAAAGAAAAAAAAATCTTTATCAGCTTTTGAAGGAAATGGTATAGCTGTGGTCTGGTTTTATATGGAATATATTACCAGGATGAAGCACAGGGTCCCTAGAGACTTCAGCTAATGCCAAGGACCTAGCAAGGACCTGTAAGGACCATCTCCTGATTGTGAAAGTACCAGCTGGCAACAAAGTCCATCCTCAATGAAGTCTTCCATCCCCTCACACAAAACTCCACAGACAGCTATCTGGCACTGTAAAACTGTTTAATCACCAGAGCAAAATGCTTCGTCCACTATCCAATCCATGATTTAAAAAAAAAAAAAAAGAGTCAAGATTCTTGATGTCTGCAGTCCCTTTTGTCACACTAAACTGATGATTATTGGTGCCCAGGTCTTTTCAAACTCTACCAGTCAGCTTGCATACCTATTCTACATATAGTCAGAATAAGGGTTGCACAGGAATTGAAATAGCAATCAAATTAATGCATGAATTAAATGGGAAAACTATTTCAATGCCTCATTTAGCAGTTAATATACATAATACTGAGCATAACAGAAACACTTGAAGCTGATATTGCAGTGCCCTTGCATGTGGTCCAGACACAGATGTGGATCAAATATTGGCCAGATTTGTCATTTTAAAGGTGGATGAATCAATGTCGCTGATGTTCTCTGATCTCTTGATAAAGTCCAGGACATGTGTGTAGATGGTTTACTTTGTTTTTTTTCAATGAGTTAACCTAGCCACCATACGCATGCTTGGTATGCAGAGTTTGTCAGGGGAGAGAACCCTCAGTACTGAGAAATTATGGATTTCTGAATGTGCTTAACAAAAGTTTCCAATGTTCAACATTTCCTTTAATGTGTTGGTATTTTAACTTTGTCTGTCATTTACACATGCACTCTACAAATGTCCAATGTTTAGCATTTTCTTTGATGTGTTGGTATTTCAGTTTTGTCATTTACAGATGCACTCTACACCTTTTTGTCCCATACACATAAAGCGATGACAAACAAACAAACAAAACCAACCCAAGCCTGTTACAGCTGCTTACTCACCTACAGCATCTGCACCCAACAATTTCAGCAGACGAGATTCTGCAACAGTTTCAAAGGTGGGTCCCCCAATCATCACGTAGACTCCTTCACGTGTGATGCTCCCCAAACCCAAATCCACAACAATCTGCTTTGCCAGATCTCGTAAATCTTTGTCATAAGTGTCCACAGTGGCTGGAAAACGTGGCCCAAAACTGAACACAAAACATACCCAGTGAGGCTGAAATAAATACAGGATACAAAAGCAACAACAACAACAACAAAAAAAAAACTTCCAGAGCCAGCTGATCAGAAGTACATGGACATAAATGGACAGACAAATGGACAGAATGAATTATCCTTATTTGTAAGGACTGGGGGGAGAAAGCGCCATGAACTTTTTAAGTTCTTCGGGTCATTAATGACCCTCTGTCTGAAAAATTTTGAACTGCTACACAGAGTTTGGGGGTCAAATGTGTTACAATATTCATTCAACTATACAGCTAAAGAAAGCTGGTGGTTGCATGATTTTTGTGCAAAAAAAAAAAAAACAATGCCGCAAATGTGAATTAGCATTTAGCAGCACTGGCTGACGGCCTGAAACCAGTTGATTGTCATGTGAACCTTTAGGTGAATGGGTGATAAAAACAAGTGATACACATTTTCCGTCCATCAAAATTTTAGGCAACTTTTTTTTTTCATGAAGATCACCTAGTTTTGACACATTGTTGTCAATTTTCTCTTTTTTTTTCATGGAGTCAACTTTCTATGACTCCAAACATTTGCTTGTCAGTTGAAATGTCCTGGTTTGTTAATTCTGCTTGTCCTGTGTTTGTTAATTCTATATCCTGTGTGTTTGTTAATTCTACATGTCCTGTGTTTATTAATTCTATATCTCCTGTGTTTGTTAATTCTACATGTCCTGTATTTATTAATTCTACACGTCCTGTGTTTGCTAATTCTGTATGTCCTGTGTTTGTTAATTCTACATGTCCTTTGTTGATTCTACATACATGTCCTGCTAATTGTTTGCTAATTTTGTATGTCCTGTGTTTATGAATTCTACATGTCCTGTGTTTTTTTTTTAATTCTACATTAATTCTACATGTATTGTGTAATTCTACACATCCTGTTTTTGTTAATTTACTACATGTATTTAACATGATACATGTCCTGTTTATTAATTTCTACACATGTCTACATGTGTTTGTTAATTGTACAAGCGACCTTTGCAGTCTTGTTATGTGGAAGGGATATTTCCAAAGTATAAGGCTCCATATAAGATATTCCTCTAGCAACTAAACTGTGACAACCAATATTTCCAGTTCGACCTTTACCAATCAGCGAGTCCTTGTAAGGCAGATGCAAAATAACTAAACTTTGTTGGAAACGGAAGAAGTTTGTACTAAGTGAGTAGTCAGCTGCTACTGTGCTAGGATTTTCTGATCACATCCAACTGGAAGTCACACACACACACACATCACATCCACACACACACACACACACACACACACACACACACACACACACACACATGCACATACAAGCACACACATATGTACCACAATGTATGACATGCATACAAAATGAAGATATCCCATTGCATATCCCATCCTTCATTGAAAAGCCATCCTTCAGTTATGCATATAAATGTTTTCCTTTTACTTCGTATCTGCATGCATGAAAGGAATCATTTCTTTTTCCACATCTAATTGGCAAAAAAAAATCACTTTCACTTTCATCTTCTGATATCTAAATTTCCCTGTACAGCAGCTTTCCACTCTTCTTACTAATGGGTCTCAGCCTTGTAAAATGGTGGATGCCACAAATGCGTACCGCTCATCATTCTTGCCGATCAGCACGCACTCTCCTGTGAGACCAGGCAGGTCAATGTGATCCTTGATGATCATGATGTCTCCCGTGTTGTACTCCGGATTGATGCCGCCAGCAGCATTGGTGACAATGAGAGTAGTCACCCCCATAGCTTTCATCACACGCACTGGCATCGCCACCTGTCCAGCCACACGTCCGAGTTACACTCTGCTTACAACTGTGACAGCTCTCAATAAATACCAATGAAAAAGGACCCCTCCCTGTAACAATGTTTTTGTGTTCCCATTCCCAGACCCTTCTTCTTCTCTGTTTACAACAGCCCTGATATGGCCCTTTGCGGTCGGCTGGGCTATAAGCAACATTATCTTATCTTCTTTTACACTATAGATTTTTCCCAAATGAATGTTTCCCCTCATTTCATTTTTTAAGTAAATTTGGCAGATGTCTGTGAAAGCTGACCATGCACTGTTCTTCAATACAAAAATTCTGGAAGCGCAGCTGGAATTTCAAGCATCTGCATACATAATGACAGTGAAAATTTGGTATGACCTGATTCATTGTTCAGTTAGTGGTGATGATACAGAGGGGGGGGGGGGGGGGGGGGGGGGGGGGGGAGAGATAATGGCGTGGGAATATTATTACGCAGGCTTCTCTAGAATGAGTTACTCAGGCATGGACAATCTTCCTTGTGGCAATAATCACAAATAAATGTTCACCCGACAATGTCAAATAAACTCTGACTGAGGGTAGTCCAAAGAAACTCTATGGAAAGCATGAAAGAAGGTGTTCTCCTTTGAGACCTTGGAGTGAAAAGGAAGGCGAGCCTGCCAGAATCGTTATCCCCCCTGCACTCGATGCCATTCAGCACGGTAACTACCTAGTAAGCGACAGTAAAGCGCTAATGCCAGCACAGTCAACTTTGGTGGACTGTCATTGTATCAAAAGAGCCTACCTACTCCACAGCGCAGTGAGACCATACAAGCAGCACTTTCTAAAAGGATAATTTGGGAGATCTCTAAAGCAGAATGTAGAGTAAGAAAGTGTAATGGTGGAATCAGGTCGAAATGTAATCTATGACATCCATAGTGGAAGGTAAATAGATCTGCATTCCTGTCATGTAATATCAGATCAAAGTGGAACTCTAGCCATCATTTTCATCCTCTCATCCTCATTGACATCAGTACAAAAAAAAAAAAAAAAAAGGTCTGCAATTCTGTGTCCCTTTATTCCCTGCTCTTGTAGAGACCATCAGTTCGATTTCCCCTCTACACTCATGCTTGTGGAGGTTTCTGTCGAAGTATCCCAACATCAGCAAGCTCACTGGAGTTGTCTCTAAGTAGACATACCGAAGCCCTCCACTCCAGACAGCATGCTCACTGGCACTGGCCCCATCCATGCATTTATCATCATTATCATTATCAGTGGAGGACGAAGCAGGTGGTGTCCTGTGTATGTTGGATCAGAGTCAACAGCCTCTAAACACCACCAAAATGGCCTAGCAGCAACACACTCTTGTGATCAGGTGCTTCATGTCCATCGAATATCCGTCGCTCCACATGGATTTCTGGTGACACATATGTACCAAATGTAGAAAGCACAGTTTGCTGATGGTGCATGTTTGGATCTGTTTTGTAACGTGAATAAGGTGAATTGTAACGCCTTGTGGACCTTTTCTGATTTGCAAGAATGTCAGGGCAAAGAATGTACACATTCACTCTTTTGTGCTCGATTCCTTTCAGGAGAAGTTCCTTTTAATTTCAGAACTCTTTTAGTTGTTTTACTTTCCAAATAAGTTATAGCCAAGTTTAAACCTTAGGCAAGTTCATAACATGTGTACAGTAGCACCCACTATATTTTGTCTGTCTGAGGTAAATGGGCATGTTTTTGCCTACAGATTGTAACCAAAGGATGTACAGTATTCAGGATGTAGAGTGAGAGTTTAAACTGACAATCATATTTACATTTTTACAGACATGCACTTTTATGATGCACATGCTGGTGACTAATATAATGTGAAAGCTAAGGCCAACTTGAAATGACCTACTCCTGCCCCCCACCCCCCAAACACACACATGCACTCACGCATGCATGCACGCATGCAAACTTACACACACTCACGCACACACACACACACACACACACACACACACACACACACACACACACACACACACACACACACACACACACACACACACTCACACACGCACGCACACACACAACACACACACTCAACACCCACACTCAAATAGAAAAGCCCATTTACAGAATCAGTCTATCCATCCAAGTATGCATGACCCATTGCCAGCATCTGTAATGGTCTGAAGAACTGACATGTTTACAGTCACAATTGAGTACCACCATCTTCACATAAAACACTAAACACAAACAGCATACGGCAGGAGTGAGCATCTCTTTCATGTAAGAGAACTTACTTCCAGTGAAGTATGACAGACATGAGAGGCAGAAGAAGAGCACAAAATGGTGACAAAAACGAAATGGTTGACCATCAGTAAAAGGATCTGACCTTCCACATTGGGTATCCTTCATAGTAGTGAAAGCGGCCTCGCATCAAGACCACAGACTTGCCCTCCATAAGGCCGAACACCAGCTTGCCCTCATGCCCTGGCACTGATAGAAGGACACAAAGATATCGGTCACAAAAGCTACAGATATATTTTTCAGTTCTTCTCAAGACCATTACACTACTTTTTTTTTTTCTTTTTCAAATCAGCAAGCAAGATAACACCAATAACTGAAGTTCTCCTTCCTTGTCAACTTCTGAGAGACAAAGATAGAAAGAAATGTTTCCATTCTGAAGCAGGATGTTTGAAAACATGTATCAAGTTACCTGTAAAAATTGCATCTGAAAGTAATAATGCTTTAGCAACAGAACATCAATCAGCATTCAGAAAACAAAAGATAATCAGCACACACTGTTAAAGAAATGGCTGCTAGGGAAGATCTAATGGAAATTAGCTTGGCAAAACTGATCCTTTGTTTTAGATGCAAAATAAAGCATTCCTTATGCAATATAAAATGAAAATACTTTCGTATGCTTGTCGCTCTCTGGTCAAAGCAAAGTGCAACACTGTCTCCTGAAATCTGACTTATTTTCCATCATCAAGTACAATATAATGTAAATAGTTTAATCCTTAGTAAACAAACTTATTCTTGATGCACTGATGCCAGAATTGATTCCTCTGAGTCTGATGTAAAATCATCAAGATCAAGACATGAACTGCAGTGCTGAAGGGTGTACAAACTGAGAACACGGAGACTAAAGGAAGTGTGGGTCATTTCATTGGCTTGTTCAATTTTGAGCAATGGAGTTTTTGAAAAGAAGCATAGCATAAATCTGATCAACGAGTTTTGAATATTCATACTGCAGTTTGGATAATACAAACACAGGGTCACCAAAAAAGGCATTGCAGTGGTCCAGTTTTGAATGAAAGAAAAGAATCATGGTTGCCAAGAGAGATGGGTAGCAACAAGTATAAATGATTTTGAGTATTAACAACATGTTTGGTAAGAGATTCCTGGAAAATTCCTAGCTGAAAAGAGAATGGGTACATTTATGTCTGCTGTACCTCGTACTTCAACAAGACTGGGTTCTGTATCAGGAAAACTGACTTTCTGTAAGGTTCTGTTTTGTCATCGTTTAGCTTCAGCTTGCTTGTGTGTCATGGAGATTTCAACATCACTGATGCAGTTCTGCATGTTCTTAACTGCATGAGGGGTATGGTTTTAGCTGTAAAGGCTGACTGTAGACAGAAAAGAAGTCTTTGATGACAAGTGTAACTGCGCTATGCAAAAGGAACTGACCAAGAGCCTTGTGGAACACCCAAGTGAAAAGTTGCAGACTGATATTAGATCATTAACAATCACAGTTTGTGGTGAAGAGTCTAAAAGGTTGGATGTAAACCCACTCCAAAGTGGGAACTAGAGATCAAACCACTGTCTGAAGCATGTGAACAGACGTCTGATGGACAAGGAAATCAAATGTTGCAACATGATTAAATTTAGCAGCAGCAACACCGTAACATTGCCACCATCCAGAGCAATTAGAAAGCTGATGACGACTTTTACAAGAGCTGTTTCTGTACTGTGGTGTGGTCGCCATAACGAAACATGGTAAGGAGATGTCAGTCTTGAAATGAAATAATATTATTCATATATTGTCATACACTTCAGCCGACCATGAAGGCCACATCATGACTGATACAACAAGATATACACAAGCATCTTTATCATATTTATAGCAATCTGAATAACATAAATATGCCTTCATATTCATGGACACACAGACACACACCTCTTTCTCATGCACATACACCATACAATATGACACAAAAAGAAAATAACAGATGTCGAGACAGCTAACCTGTACTGACTGGGAACTCTTCAATTTGAGAATAAAGAACCACATCGGCATTCGTCACCTTGTCGGCCAGACCTCCCAGACCAGATCCACAGACGATGCCAATCTTTGGTTTATGATCAGTGAATGACAGGATGTTGCCAGCAATCATCTGAATCTGTTCATAGCTGTATCTGCACATCAGACATAATAACGTAATTAAGTTATATACACATGCACAGATTTGGAGTTTACACATCCACCCACACGCGCATGTGCACACACACACACACACACACTTTTGAGAGAGAGAGAGAGAGAGAGAGAGAGAGGGCTGAACCCGTATAAACAGAGAAAAGGATTGTTTTAATGAATATAGCATTCTACTTGACTCAAAGTTTCATTCTTTGTGTGTGTAACTGGGGGGGGGGGGGGGGGGAAAAGAGTGTTATAACAGCATCGTGATTTTCTCTGTAAATTCTGTAGCGATCATCAGTTTCTCTGTGGCAAGTGGGGCTAATCAGTACACCGTCAGAAACATGGTTCCTTACTTTACTCCTTGGCACTGACTTCAAATTTGCATCAGTGCACAAAATCGACAAATGCTACCTCATACTCCAGTCAAAGCCTGGCTCTTGTCGTTGAAACAGAACCAACGATATTTGGAATATCACAAAACTGCAGTGTTACAGGTTTCATCTTTTTCTCGGAAGAATAATCTGATTCCTGTGCTTATTTTTCCTTAGAGTGGTGGTGGACACTCTAAGTACAAAATGACAGCGTAAAAAGAAAGTTAGAACAGGTCCTTTTATAGAGCACAAACTCTGATAATGGCTCACTCGTCCAGTCAAAGACATCAGCATGAAGTGCACTGGTTCTGCGAAACACAGGCTACAGATCATGTGTCATCTGCTTGTGTGGCATCATGCAAGGTGAAGTCTGGGGAGAAAGAAAGAAACCCAGCTTTCAAACTCTTAATGTCTCCTTAAATAAACGCACAGTTGTTCATTATCTAACGTTTCATTATGACAAAGAGTGCATTTACGCACATATGGCTTGTGATGTCCTGTCAAAAATATTTCAGAGGGTATTTTAGAATCAGAAGGCTTTAAAAAGTACTTCTGTAGTGAACTGGGAGCCCTGATCTCTGTACAAAACGTCTGAGTGAATAGTCACGCAAGTCCTACCTCCATGCAAAAAATCTGAGTGATAAGAGAAACAAACCTCCATGTATTTGAGTGATTAGCTGTCCTACCTCTGTATGGAAGATCTGAGAGATTAATGTGTAACTTCTATATGGAAGGTCAGTTGGACCTAAATGAATAGAGTCCTGCTTTCCTACAGAAAATCTGAGTGATCAGTACCCATGGTCCACATAGAAAGTCTGAAATGATTGGCGTCCTACCTCCATATGGAAAGTCTGACTCATTTTATGTGGAAGGTCTGAGTGATCAGTGTCATACCTCTATATGCCAAGTCATCTGTGTGGAGAGCTTTGGTAATAGTGTAACATGAGCAGACAACTGGTCGGCAATATCACTGATGAAAACAATCAAGAGTTGGTGAAATGAGTTTACCTTGTGGTACACCTTTTGTTACCAATGCTAATGCACTTGCCTGACCCTACAGTTTGAACTTGCTGATCTGTAGAGATTTATAGCAGCAAATACGCAGATGCATCTTTCCACACACATTTCTTGTATGGAAGCTTGAAAATGAAGCCTTTAAAACCTTTATACATGCATGATCTCTGCTGTATGAGAATGCGATGCGTGCTAAAATTGCTACATTTATACATATATACGACTGATGTAAAAACCTGGATGTGTCTAATACTTACAAATGGAATAATACAAGTTTATTGATCATTCTCAGTTTTATTTTACAGCACTGATTTTGGGCAGTTACATTCACTTTTGAGCAGTTTATGATCCATATGTGATTTTCTGACACAATGAGTGCTGTAGTGCACTACAAAATCTTTAATACGTATGTACAAACCATCAATATTTCCGCTAGATGGATTTATTCATTCAGCCAATCTGCCAGGGACTAACATTAATGCACATCTTTTCATCTAATTTAAGCGTAAAAACATGTAATTGCTAAGTCTTCTTAACCCTTGTTGACAATGAAGGTCTGCGCCTCAACTCCGTGAACCCTGGGCACATACAAAAAACTAAACATCAATCTTCAAACATCTGTCAACTTTCACTCCCACCACCAAATGCACAAGAATAAATACATCTTTACATCAGCATGCTCCTTTCCAGCTTTCCTCCCCTTGTTAATCGCGTTACACCCATAAATCTACACATATCAACGCATAACACACATACACAAACATATAATTGTACACAAATGCACTCACACACACGAATATATACCAGCCACCCAGACGTAACTAAGCGGCAGAAAAAGTACACACGGTTTTAAATGAAAATACTAAAACTGAGAGCACAGATCTTTTAAATCAATGAAGGAAAAAGAAGATGCTGAATAATTTTCCTTTTTTAAAAAAATTAAATCAGTTAACACATGAAAGTACAGAGAGCGTCCATGAAATTGTCGTAGAGGAGAAGAAAAGGATTACAAAAAGAAATGTGGTTTCAACCTGACATTGAAAGGAGAAAGTGACACAGCATGACAAACTGAAAATGGAACAGGCATTTTACACCCTGAAATAAACATTAATTTTCTAAAATGTTTTTTTTTTTTTTTTTTTTTTTTTCATGTTCCTCTCTCTCATTTTGTGTGAATGCAGTCTAACAATTGAATGTTCCAGATGTTTGTGTTTTAGTTGTTTAGGTGTTAGTGCGTGTGTGTGAGTACATGTGTATGAGTGCATGAGTGTGTGTGCGTGTAGAGAGAGAGAGAGAGAGAGAGAGAGTGTGTGTGTTATGGCACACCATGTGTGGTTTAATCATGACTCTGTACACTTATTCCATCTTTGACTGCTTTCAGTGATTTCTGTGATGTTAACTCATTGCTGATGCTTGAGAATGTTCTTCAAAATCCACCATGGACTAGCAAGTGTAAAAAACCCCTACATGAAACCCCAAACAAGAGCACGACGAGGTCACAACCTGGCCTACCACAACATCTTCTGCAGAACTGATATGAGGCAATGCTCCTTCATCCCACGAACCATCAGAGACTGAAACTCTCTGGAGCCTCATGCAGTCTCTGCTCCCACCCTTGAGGCATTCCTCTTGAGGGTGTGCCCCCCCCCCCCCCCCCCCCCCATTTTTTTTTTTTTTTTTTTTTTTGTGCGTGCATGCTTCCTCCCAAAAGTGACAGTAGCCATCAAAATGTTGATGTAGGTCGCTCATGCGTCAGAAAAAGAAGATGCTTTTATTGTCCATCACAGTTGTATTGGTTTCAGAATGAGTTCCCTCAAATCTGCTGTCCATAAAAGTTAACATTGCTTTACACAATAACGTGGCATCTGTGCTGCCACAACATTATGATCACTTTCATTAAAAAAAAAAAAAAAAATGGTTGGACCAATAATCCTATCCAGCGGTTTTCATGTTGACCATTATTATTGACGGGGGCCGGAGCGGCCATACTACTCTTCCGTTATTTACAATGTTCAGGACTCAGCTAAACTAAAAGTTTTATGCTTGAAATCTATTCACCCTGGTTTTTCTTTCAGTTGAAATCCGAAATTGACCATTGGTACTTACTATATCACAGACGGATTTCAACGGGGGGGGGGGGGGGGGGGGTCATCATCTTAGAACGAGATTCATGCAATCGCCTGTGGGCCTGCCAGTCTTACACGATACTTAATTCCAAACGCTGCGAGCACTGCGCTAGTTTTGATTCAGTGGAGTGTCGCTCTCTCTCTCTCTCTCTTTCTTTCTCCGCCGATCGAAACACGTTCTTTACGTTTTCCCAATCAGCACAATACAGACATGCAGAACGGAAGCACCTGAAAGTTGCTCTTTGTTTCTTCAGAATATCATAGCCTGTCCTAACATGGACATGGAAGCCTTGTAATCAACGCATACTTTTCCCCCCCGAGACCCGCTTTCTGATCGAAATGTGGTCATCCATTTCCGTGTTACTTCTTATTTACTGTGGTCGTAGGTGTTCAAAATGGACGGAGCACACATCATTTATGTCTGGAGAAAATTGATGAAGCAACTACACTTGCCCGCGTTGTCCGCACACAGCAGAGGACGAAACGTGCAGAGACAATCATCGCTGCGGTAGCCAACTGGCCGGCTTGGTTACCATGGTTCTTTCACTATATCCACAGTAAATGATACAAAATCTTCAGAAATATGCACTGACTTACCCAGAAGACACCATGTCCGTGAACGCCGCCATCGCTGGGACCTGTGTTCAGATGGACGCTCTGCAAAAAATGTTTGAATACGTTTTAGAGGAACGCGACAGAATATGCTTTGGAGGAACGCAAATCCAGTAGCACGCACGGAGTACTGAGTAGGATATTTACACGGAAGCTAGCCTACCTCCGGTGAATTCTTGGCGTCTGCTCAAAGTGTTTCCGGTGTAGCCTATGCCAGAATCCCCTTCATAAATGTTACTGTGGACATTTCTACTTCATCCACAATGTGCGGAATGTCGTTCTTCTCTTCTTCGAGGGCCAGCGTGGTTCATTTTAAAGCAGACTCCGTGGTTATGGAGACACCTGTTCAACTTGGCTTTATGAACAAAGGATATATTTCATGAATCAAAGCTGCAGGGCTGCAGACTCACTAATCAGATTAAACGTCAATGTTACGTCAGTGGAGGGAGGGTTTGAAGTGAGGGGGACATTAATAAGAGATTACTGTTGCCGCAACACTTACAGGACCTTCAATTCTTATCATATTGACCATGGAGCAGTTTACCGACTATCAGGAAATCAAACGAGCTTTAGCGAACACACACACACACACACACACACACACACACACATACACACAAACACACACGCACGCACGTACACACACACACACACGCGCGCGCGCGCGCGCGCGCGCGCGCCTACACGTGTGTGTGTGTGTGTATGTGTGTGTGTGTGAAAACGTCTAATTCAATTTGAGGATGAGCGTCGCGCACAGCGGGAGCGGGTGAGTTAGCCGGTGGAACAATACACTACCAATCGGATTGGCAGGTCTGTGCGAGCGGCACGTATTAAAAAGGGGAATAATTCAGCCCCGACACCGGTTCCTCCGTCCACGCCTGTCAAGCGATGCCAACCCTGACCTTGAACGGTCATTGGAAGCCCCGCTCGAGGTCAAATCGAAAATAGACCTGTGGGACTTCTCATATGAAAATGTTGATCACGTGACGGCTTTGTAGCTTTGAGTACAGTATTGATTAGTGAGGACGCTCAGCTAAAGAGAAAAAAAAAAAAAAAATAAAATAAAAGTCAAAAAAATATTGGGTTCAAAGCGCCCTCGTCGAAATGAACTTGTCATAACCGCCTATCACATAAGATTTCATGTCTTAGGACAGTGGCGTGGAAACCGGGGAGGTGGGGAAAGAGACGGGGGAAAGAGGCAGGGAGAGAACCGCCCCCCCCCCCCCCCCCACCCCCCCCACCCCCCCCCCCCCCTTCCCCCGCAATGAAAATGTTGGGAGGATTGGGGGGGGGGGGGGGGGGGGGGGGGGGGGACGGGTGGCTGTCTTCTGACCCCCTACCCGCCCTTTCCCGTCCCACCCCAATATTTGATTCTGATGTGTCCATGGCAAACCCACCCCGAAGAGATTGACGGGTTTGAAATTAAGCTGGAAATGACTTCTTAAAATCACGAACTGTTTTCGATGTTGTGTGTGTGTGTGTGTGTGTGTGTGAAAGAGACGATATGTAGGCTGCAGCCGGCACTGAAGGCAAAATGAAACGAACGTAGATGGCAATGGTGCATATATCCTGACAAGAAATCCTGCGAAATCCGGTTCACGTGACATTTGACTCTGAGCATCTAGACTGTCTCTTGCCGAATTCGGCCAAAACATGTTCTTGCGTCGTTTTCTTCGCAGATATACTGTTGTCTCTTAAGTAGGCTGACCCTGGAGAAAGGTCCAGTGACGGTGAGGAAAGACCCACTGACCACAGGGAAAGTCCTGTTGACAGTGGGAAAGACTACAACTTTGGATTCTCTCTTGAGGGCACATAAGACCGTATGGCGAAAGCTTGGCTGTGTCTGGAGTGGCACTGTCTTCATCTGTCCTTGGGCAGGGGTGGGTTGGGTCTGTGGGGTGTGCTCGACAGCTGGAGGGTGGTGTTTTTCGCCGGTGGGCTCTGCAGTCATGAAACACGGGCTGGTACACCCATGGGGATGCTACTTTAAATCTGTTATGAGTTGCATCCTGTAGTCCGATTTACCTCTGCTCAGTTATGTCCCTTGATATCTTAATGGAGTGCCCTGCGCGTGCCTGTACCCATTGTCAACACAGTGCGGCGGCCTCCAAGGGTGGTACAGGACTGCTCAAAGGGCAGGTGAAGGCAGTGCTTCTCTGGGTCCTCCCCAGCACTTTCGGGTGTTTCTTTTTCTTTCTTGTCTCAGTGTGCTCAAAAAGCAGAACATGGCTCAGAAAAGTGAAGCCTCTAGACTTCCGAAGTGTTCATGTTTCGGTGCTAGTGATCACGCTGCTAAAATTAAATTAAGATCATAATTATATTAAATCCAAACTCTACCACGCCTACGTGTTGTCTGTTCATGTCCTTGACATTAGACATTTTCATATGTTTGAAAGCTCTCACTAAAAAAATAACAATTTACTCAATTTGATGGTAATTTGATGCCAGATCCAGGGATCATCATTCAAGTAGTTTTTGTATTAGTACTATGCCGCCGTGCTTTGACCTTGACCTTAGACCAGTGTGACTACGAGTTCCCCAAATTGTTGAACTCCCACCGTGACTCGGCACTATGACACGTGCAACAAGGCAAGATGGAGACTGGTGTTTCTAAAATTTATTTCAAATGATGTAATGATGTGACTTTTGACTTTGGTTTTCAGCAATGTTATATAGAAGGAATTCTCTCAGTGACTCGGCACTATGACACGTGCAACAAGGCAAGATGGAGACTGATGCTTCTAAAATTTTGTTTCAAATGATGTAATGATATGACTTTTGACTTTAGTTTTCAGCAATGTTATATAGAAGGAACTCTCACAGTGACTTCAGCACTATGACACGTGCAACAAGTCAAGATGGAGACTGATGTTTCTAAAAATGTTGTTTCAAATGATGAAATGATGTGACTTTTGACTTTAGTTTTCAGCAATGTTATATAGAAGGAACTCTCACAGTGACTCGGCACTATGACACGTGCAACAAGGCAAGATGGAGACTGGTGTTTCTAAAATTTGTTTCAAATGATGTAATGATGTGACTTTTGACTTTAGTTTTCAGCGATGTTATATAGAAGGTGGCTGGGAAATGTAACTGTCCTCAGTATCCCCCATCTTGCCAAAATAGGCCTGACGTCTTTTTGTCTATTGAAGATCCACAGAAAACATCAACAGAATTCATCTGTGACATACAAGCCGATCGACAGACATGCATACGGAAGGACAACTGAAGCAAGCTGATCATAGATGAACTTTTTTTTTTTTTTTTTAACTACATGAAACATCCCTCGGTTGTTGTTTTTACTCAGTATTAGAAATTGTAAAATGCTGATCGAAATATTTTGCATCGTTGGCGCAAATTAATGCTGTCGCCTCAAGATCTATCACTTGCAACACATCAATAACAAACAAAAACAAAAAACCAACAAACCATAACGGTTTCATTAAAAAAAAAACAAAACCCCAATTGTATAGATATTCACGTTCAACGAATCGTGACGGTGTTAGACACGGATCTAGAACCCGGTCCATGTTTTAAACAGTATTGTGGGTTGGTTGACAACTATAAGCCTCTGGTCACTTCGAGGCAAACAGGACAGAAGGCAAACAAATGTCTTCCTTGCGGACCATACCGCCTCCAGCTAGACTGTCGAACATTCCCTTGAGGTCTATGAAAACTTGGGAATTTTCTGTGGTTCTGGAGATGGTTTTGGCAGTGTGTACGTTGGTGTAAGATCTTTTCCATGCTGCTTCCACCCTTGCAGAATCCAACCGGTTCTTCAGCAGTTATGGTTTCTCTTTGAGGCTGTAATCTATTCAGAATGATTTGGAAATTTATCGCTGGCGTGGCTAACTAAATTGATAGTGCTGTAGTTCTAGCAGTTTGGGGAGATTTCATTTCTGGGTAGAGGTGACGACAACATGTATGTGTACGAATGTACACAGCACGCAAGAGCGATTGGATTTTTTTTTTTTTCTTGTTGGCTAAAATGATGCGTGGCGTGGCCGCTGGAAGAATAGACTTGCTACTAGTTCATCAGTGGCCGGAGACATAGTAATGGTCTTGTTTCAAAACACCCACAATGACAGAGGAGACTGAACCGGCAGAGTCTGGGGTATATAATAGTCAGCCAAGGTTGGGTTCAAACAGAAGGATTATGTAGGCGTGGCCCATGAGACGATCCGGATTTCTCCGTCACACTTCGCTGGCCCATCATTGACCCGTGATCAGTGTTTCCTTTGTCCGTCTGCTTCTGTCCATCTGTCGGTTTCGCTTGGTTCTTCCCTGACACTCCTCTTCCCACCCCTTACCCCCCCCCCCCCCCCTCTCTCTCTCTCTCTCTCTCCGTCTTCACACACACACACACACACACACACACACACACACACACACACACACGCACACGTGCATTGTAGTAATAAAGTATCCATTGCCAGGAGTCCTCCCCCCCCCCCCCCTTTTTTTTTTTTTTTAAATTTGCTTTTTCAAGAAATGTCAATGAAAGCATTCAAATGTGAAATAAAGTAAGTCTAGCACTAAACCATGTACGATGGAACATTAAACTTGCTTCAGCATCGATCTGGTACTCACAAATGGCGTGCTGTGCGTGTGGCCCAAGCCGATTGACAGAGGATTGACGGGCATGGTGATGAAACCTTAGCTTTTTCTTCTTCACATCATGCCTCTTCATTAAAGGGTGATACCAGCATACTTGACACTGAAAGAAAAAAAAAAAACTACCTAAGCAAGCAAATTACTACGTTTGATTTCCACTACTATTGATGATGTCAGCACTACAGACTGCTCATTGAACATGGCCTGATCATGGTCCGGCGAACTACGACAGGAGAGGCACTGAGTGTACGGGAGCGATTTTCTTTTTTTTTTTTTTTAAATTTCCGGACACCCGACACCGGCTCTCTTCCAATAATACACACACACACACACACACACACACACACACACACACACGCACACACACACACACACATGCACACACACACACACACACACACGCACGCACGCACGCACGCACGCACGCACGCACGCACGCACGCACGCACACACTCACGCGTCATTAAAAAACCCGAAATAATGAATAAAACGACAAATAATAACAAAAGAGAAAAACAACTTGACAATGATCTGGACTAACACAACTTAGTAGTTCATTTGCTCTTCAGGGCGAGACCCCTGTCTCCTTCCTCTCTTCCTTCCCTAGTCATTTTATACTAATAGTAACAACAACAATGATAAAATGATAATAACAATGATAGTAATGATAATAAATATAATAATATGAACAGTAATGATAATGAAATAATAATGATAATGATGATAACAATAAGAACAACAACATCAACAACAGAAGCAACAACAACATTGATAATAATGATGATGGTGATGATAATGACAATGACGACGACGATGATGATAGTAATCATCATCATCATCATCATCATCAATAATAACAAGTATGATAATGTTAATGATGATAAGTCCTGACATAGTGGAAGACCTCCGTGACATTATGAAGATTGTTGGATGCTCCTTGCCGTGTGCCTGAGGCGGGTGTGGATGTCAAACCCGAATGTCACTGTCGCTGGGTTTGCACTTTCCTTCAACAGCAAGGGAACAGGAAGGGGGAGGAGGAGGGAGGGAGGCTGAGAGTGAGAGAAGAGGGCCCGAATCCCTTCTTCCAAACCAACTATTCCGTGTTTCCGACCGTCTCATGTGCTAACTTACATATTTACGAGCTTATTGGTTTATTTACTGATTTATTCTTTCAGTTTGAGAAGCCAATTGACCATTAAATCGCTTTCCCCTCCACACTCAGATCTCCCCATCCCCTCCCCTCCCCCCCACCCCCCACCCTCCTTCCCGATGATGTTGTGTGTTTAGTTTGTCCCCCCCCCCCTCCCCCCCCCCCCCCCCCCCCCCCCCCCCCACATTGTCTTTGACGGCAGGTCGTCAACCGTCGTGAATTATTATTGTCATGAATACTTACATAGCGCTTATCCTCGGCTAGAGACCAAGCTCTAAGCGCTTTAACAATCGACACTCGTTTACACAACTGGCTGCCTACCTGGGTATGCCGACTGAAGAGCTGCCAGCTGGCGCTTCATTCAGTCGTTTCCCGTGTCATCCAGTCAATATCGTTCAATATCGTTCACTCAATTTCCTTACTTCCTTCATTTTTTCCATTTCTCAAGCAGGGTGCATGTTATGTGTAACGTGTCATCTATACCAACGGCCAAACTGGCCTTCTCTTCCGGAAGTTGGTGATGGTATATTACGTGTGTGCAAGATGTTATGCGTGCGGTCACACTCAAAACCTCGTAGTCTCATTCGAAGGACTGTATGGGAAATGGAGTCAGAAGCAATGTTAACTCCGAGGGAAAAATCCCCCTGTACCGAAGAGCCCGGCGACGATTCGAACTCGCAACCCCAGGATCACCAAGATCACGAGTCCGGTGCTCTATCACTGAGCTATTCCGGCCCGAAAAAACGAATGAAGAGACCGTGACAGCCCATCGCGAACACTGTATGATGCTAAGGTGATTTAGAGGGGTTTTGTTCTTAAGTATCATTGTGTAGCATTTTCGTTTTACCTTCTGCCTCAGTCATTCCATTTTCTTAATTATCATTAGACCTATTATCATTAAAAAAAAATAACTTCTTTCCTCCTTCCCCTTTCCCTCTTTCTTCCCTTTTCGCTTCAGTTCTATTCTGCAACTTGGGCTGAGTCACTGAGACTTATTTTGTTCATACTTTGTTATAAGTTTTATATTCTTGAATTCATCTTGTATTAAAAGTCAATGGTTAGTATATTTCTGAACTTAATTTATATCACCATCAGTATCTTCATTATTTTTTCGAACACGCATTTCCTTGCTACCCAGCCTCTTCTCCTTTCTCTTCATTTCAATCCCACAGTTTTAGTATAAGAATACGCTATCACGAAGCGGAGTGATGCCCCTTTTTCTGAGTTTTAATAGTTCTGGTCCTGCCCGAAGAAGACTGTAACAGGTTGAAACGGGTTGTGTCCGTTTCGCAACTTGATTTGTTCATTCGTTTTGCGGCCCAGGGACTTTACTTTGTGTGTGTTGGCTGCAGTTAGTGTCTGCAATCACCCTACTTTGAAACGAAAACAAACAAACAAACAAACAAATAAACCTAATCCAAACAAAAGCAACAACAACAAACCAACAAACAACAAAAAACCTCTTTTCTCTCTCTCTCTTCTGAACGTTTTCTCTTACACAACCAGAAACGTTTCTCTGCCGACAACCGCCTCTTGCGCATTCCCTCTGTCAGAACAAAATCTTTTGCTCAACGTTCTCTCTGCTTCCAAGGACCAATAATTAATGTCTGGGATAGGCCTACACTTCCCATCAGTGTTCAGACACCTGTACCTTCACCCTCCCGTTAGAACAAACTTCTTTCAACAGTCGTAATCGCCTCCCACCCCCCCCCCCCCCCCCCCCCCCCCCCACATACACTTCCGAGTGCCTGTGGGTTTTGCGTGTTCGCGTGCGCGCGCGAGTGCCTCGTGGTTGTCTCACTTGTGCGTGCAGGCTGTGTTGATGTGAGTGCGTGCGTGTGTCTGTGGATGTAGGTGTGTGGTCATGCGTGAGCATGCGTGCGCGCGCGCGTGTGTGTCTATGCATGTGTAGGGGGGGGGGGGGGGGGGGAGGAGGGGGGGGGAAGGCCTGCGTAAATTATGTTTATATAT
>JADBJO010000372.1:232500-282500 GCA_016801955.1 Conus betulinus | reverse complement strand
ATGATATTGTGTCAGGGTGCACGCATGACATTGTCAGCCAGTGTTAACGACAGTTTGTCAGCCCGACAGATTGTGACATGGGTCAGCCAGTGTTCACGATTGCGTGCCATTGTCAGCCAGTGTTCACGATTGCATGACATTGTCAGCCCAGTGTTCACGACAGTTGTGTGATGTATGACAGCCAGTGTTAACGAAAGCGTGGGTGAGCCAGTGTTCACGACAGCGTGCCATTGTCAGCCAGTGTTCACGATTGTGTGACATTGTCAGCCAGTGTTTCACGACAGCGTGATATTGTCAGCCAGTGTTCACGACAGCGTGATATTGTCAGCCAGTGTTCACGACAGTGATGATATTGTCAGCCAGTGTTTCACGACAGTGACATTGTCAGCCAGTGTCAGACAGCGTGACATTGTCAGCCAGTGTTCACGATTGTGTGTGACATTGTCAGCCAGTGTTCACGATTGTGTGACATTGTCAGCCAGTGTTCACGATTGTGTGACATTGTCAGCCAGTGTTCACGACATTGTGGTGACATTGTCAGCCAGTGTTCACGACAGTGTGACATGATCAGCCAGTGTTCACGACACAGCGTGATATTGTCAGCCAGTGTTCACGACAGCGTGATATTGTCAGCCAGTGTTCACGACTTGTGTGACATTGTCAGCCAGTGTTCACGACAGCGTGATATTGTCAGCCAGTGTTCACGATAGCGTGATATTGTCAGCCAGTGTTCACGACAGCGTGACATTGTCAGCCAGTGTTCACGATAGCGTGACATTGTCAGCCAGTGTTCACCGACAGCGTGATATTGTCAGCCAGTGTTCACGATTGTGGTGACATTGTCAGCCAGTGTTTCACGACAGCGTGGGATTTGTCAGCCAGTGTTCACGATAGCGTGATATTGTCAGCCTGTGTTCACGATAGCGTGATATTGTCAGCCATGTGTTTTCGGGGGACAGCGTGACATTGTCAGCCAGTGGTTCATGTGACGGGCGTGGGGGGTGGGTAGCCATGGGGTTCACGACAGCGTTGATTGTCAGCCAGTGTTCACGACAACGTGCCATTGTCAGCCAGTGTTGACGTGGTGATATTGTCAGGGGGAGTTGACGACGAGTGTAACTGTCAGGGGGTATTGACGAAGGATGATGTTGTCAAGGGGTGTTGACGATGGGGTGATGTTGTCGGGGTGTTGACGACAGGGTGGTATTGACCATGGGGTGATTGACGTGATGAGTGTGGGGGGTCAGGGGTATTGACCATGGGGTGATATTGTTGTCAGTGGGGTGGGGGTGGTGGTGGTATTGACCATGGGATATGTTGTGGGGTGATGGGGTCATGGGGGGTATTGACCATGGGGATGATGTTGTCGGGGTTGGGGGGTGTGGGTATTGACAATGGGTATAGGATGACCCATGGGGGGATTGATGTTGTGGGTGGTGGGTGTTGGGGGGTATTGACCATGGGATGATGTTGTCGGGGTATTGACAATGGGGTGTTGTGATAGTGATTGGGGTGTTGTTGTCATAGGTATGGACGATGGGGGGTATTGACCATGGAGTGGGATGTTGTGGGTGGGGGGGTTGTCATGGGGTATGTTGACCATGGTTTGGTGTTGTCAGGGGTGTATTGACCATGGGAGTGATGTTGTCAGGGGGTATTGACGATGGGTGGTGTTGTCATAGGGTATTGACGATGGGTGGTGTTTGTCGGGGGGGTATTGACGATGGGGTGGTGTTGTCAGGGGGTATTGACGATGGGTGGTTTGTTGTCAGGGGGTATTGACGATGGGGTGGTGCTGTCAGGGGGTATTGACGATGGGGTGGTGTTGTCAGGGGGTATTGACGATGAAGTGGTGCTGTTGTCAGGGGTATTGACGATGGGGTGTGTGTTGTCAAGGTATTTATTGACGATGGGGTGGTGTTGCCAGGGGGTATTGACGATGGAGTGGTTGTTGTCAGGGGGTATTGACGATGGGTGTGTGTTGTCAGGGGGTGTTTTTGACGATGTGGGTGATTTGTCAGGGGGTATTGACGATGGGGTGGTGTTGTTGTCAGGGGGTATTGACGATGGTGGTGTTGTCATAGGAGTATTGACAATGGGGGGTGTTGTCAGGGGATATTGACAATGGGGTGGTGTTGTCATAGGATATTGACGAATGGGGTGGTGTTGTCATAGGGTATTGACGAATGATGTGGTGTTGTCATAGGATATTGACAATGCGATAGGGGTAGTGTTTCGCAGGGGGTATTGACGATGGGTGGTGTTGTCATAGGGTAGTGACAATGGGGGGTGTTGGTCATGGTTATTGTCATGGGGTGGTCGATGATGATGAGTTTGGTTTGACATTGGGTGGGGTGATTGTCATAGGGTATTGACAATGGGGGGTGGTGTTGTCAGGGGGCAATTGACAATGGGGTGGTGTTGTCAGGGGGGCATTGACAATGGGTGGTTTTGTTGTCAGGGGGTATTGACAATTGGGGTGTGTGTGCCAGGGGGGCATTGACAATGGGTGGTGTTGTCAGGGGGTATGACAATTGGGTGGTGTTGTCAGGGGGTATTGACAATGGGTGGGTGTTGTCAGGGGCATTGACAATGGGGGGTGGTGTTTGTCAGGGGGTATTGACGATGGGGTGATGTTGTCAGGGGGTATTGACGATGGGGGTGGTGTTGCCAGGGGGCATTGACGAAGAGGGGGTGTTGTGTCAGGGGATATTGACGAATGGGGTTGGTGGTTGTCAGGGGGTTATTGACAATGGGTTGTGGTGTCATGGGTATTGACGATGGGGTGGGTGTTTTGTCATAGGATGTTGACGATGGGATGGTGTTGTCAGGGGGTATTGACAATGGGTGTTGTCAGGGGGTATTGACGATGGGATGGATGTGTTGTCAGGGGGTATTGACATTGGGGGTGGTTGTCAGGGGGGTATTGACGATGGGGGTGGTGTTGTCAGGGGTATTGGACAATGGGTTGTTGTGTTGTCATAGATATTGACGAAGGAATGATTGGTCAGGGGGTATTGACGATGGGGTGGGTGTTTGTCAGCGGGTATTGACAATGGGGTGGTTTGGGTGTTGTCATAGGATATTGACGATTGGAAATGTGGTGGTCAGGGGAATTGAACGATGGATGGTGTTGTCATGGAGGTGGGGTGGTCGATGGGGGTGGTGTTTCAATGGTTATTGGCGATTGGGCGGGGGATGTGTGTTTGGCGGATATTGACCTTGGCTGATTTCGTCATGGAGTATTGACGATGAGTGGTGTTGTCAGGGGATATTGACGAATGGGATGGTGTTGCTAGGGGGTATTGGACGATGGGGTCGTATTGTCAGGGGGGTATTGACGATGGATATTGGCGTAATGGTTATTGGCGTCGGTGTGATGGTGTCGGCGGGAAATTGACGTTGGCTAGTTTTTGTCAGGGAGTGTTTGGCGATGAATGGTGTTGTCTAGGGGGTATTGACGATGGGATGATGTTGTCAGGGGGTCTAATTGACGCTGGAGTGGTGTTGTTCGGGGGGCATTGATTATGGGGTGGTGTTGTCAGTGGGGTGACAATGGGTGGTGTGTTGTCAGGGGGCATTGACAATGGGGTGGTGGTTTGTCAGGGGGCATTGACAATGGGGGGTGTTGTCAGGGGGCATTGACAATGGGGTGGTGTTTTCATTCAGGGTTTATTGACAATGGGGTGGTCGGGTTGTTATGGGGCTTGAATTATGGGGGGTGGTGTTGTTCAGGAGGTATTGACAATGGGGTGGTGTTGTCAGGGTTCAAATGGCTTGTGGTGTTTTCCATGGGTTTTGACATGGGTGGGTGTTGTTAGGGGGGGGCATTGACAATGGGGGTGTGTGTTTTCAGGGGGTTTGACATGGGGGTGTTGTAGGGGGTCATATGGGGGTGGTGTGTTGTCAGGGGGGCAATTGACAATGGGGTGGGTGTTGTCAGGGTGCATTGACATGGGGTGGTGTTGTCAGGGTTTATTGACAATGGGGTGGTGTGTTGTCAGGGGGCATTGACAATGGGGGTGGTGTGTCAGGGGCCATTGACAATGGGTGTGTTGTCAGGGGGCATTGACAACGGCGTGGTGTTGTCAGGGGGCATTGACAATGGGGTGGTGTTGTCAGGGGGCATTGACAATGGGTGGTGGTGGTGTTGTCAGGGGTATTGACGATGGGGGTGGTGTTGTCAGGGGGCATTGACAATGGGTGGTGGTGTTGTCAGGGGTATTGACAACGGGGTGTTGTGTTGTCAGGGGGCATTGACAATGGGGTGGTGTTGTCAGGGGCATTGACAATGGGGTGGTGTTGTCAGGGTTCATTGACGATGGGGTGGTGTTGTCAGGGTTATTGACAATGGGGTGTGTTGTCAGGGGCATTGACGATGGGGTGGTGTTGTTCAGGGTTCATTGACGATGGATGTGGGTGGTGTTGTCAGGGGGCATTGACAACGGGTGATTTGTTTGTCAGGGGTCATTGACAATGGGGTGGTGTTGTCAGGGGATATTTGACAATGGGATGGTGTTGTCAGGGTTCATTGACGATGGGGTGGTGTTGTCAGTGGGCATTGACAATGGGGGAGGGTTGTCGATGGGTGTATTGACGTGGCTATTGGTTGTCATGGAGTGTTGCTTGACGATGGGGTGGTGTTTGTCAGGGGGTATTGACAATGGGGTGTTGTTGTCCGATGGTTCATGACGATGGGGTGGTTGTTGTCGAGGGGGGAGATTATGGAAATGGGTGGTGTTTTGTCAGGTGTTGGCAATGGGGTGGTGTGTCGTCAGGAGGTTTGACAATGGGGTGGTGTTGTCAGGGGGTATTGACAATGGGGTGTGGGTTGTCAGGGGGTATTGACAAATGGGGTTGTGTTGTCAGGGGGCATTGACAATGGGGTGTGGTTGTGCTAAGGGGCATTGACCGATGGGGTGGGGTGGTGTGTGTCAGTGGGTGTTCATTGACAATGGGGTGTGTTGTCAGGGGGCATTGACGATGGGGGTGGTGTGGTCAGGGGTCATTGACAATGGGGTGGGTGGTGTTGTCAGGGGGCATTGACAATGGGGTGGTGTTGTCAGGGGGTATTGACAATGGGGTGGTGTGTGTTCGGGGGCATTGATTATGGGGTGTGTGTTGTCAGGGGGCGTTGACAATGGGTGGTGTTGTCAGGGTTATTGACAATGGGGTGGTGTTGTCAGGGGGTATTGACAATGGGGTGGTGTTGTCAGGGAGGTATTGACAATGGGATGGTGTTGTCAGGGGGCATTGACAATGGGGTGATGTTGTCAGGGGGCATTGACAACGGCGTGGTGTTGTCAGGTTTCATTGACAATGGGGTGGTGTTGTCAGGGGGCATTTGACAATGGGGTGGGTGTCGCCGGGGGCATTGACGGATGGGGTGTGTGTTGTCAGGGTTCATTGACAATGGGGTGGGTGTTGTCAGGGTTCATTGACGATGGGGTGGTATTGTCAGGGGAATACTGACGATGGGGCGGCGTTTTCAAGGGGTATTGAACACCGAGGTGCTGTGATATTTACGATGTTGTGACATTGTCAGCGGGTGTTTGTGGTGAGTGGCGGGGTGGTTAGAGGCATGTCTCCTTTTGAAAAGTATCTGTGTACAACTCAAGGTCCAAACCACAACCTCAGCTTTTTAACGCGTGGCAATCTATGCAGCGTTCCTGGCACTCTCACACACACACCCATCCTACCCCACTTTCCTGACATCTGTTGCAGCTGATCAAAGACTCCTTCCTGCTGGCGGTTCGAGACACGTTGGGTGACCGCTTTACGGCCCACATGGAGGACATCTACCTCAAGACCATCGAGTTCATCCTCAACACCCTCATCGAGGGCTTTGGCAAGCCGTCGGAGGGCGCCCAGGAGACTTCTGAGCGCGCAGCAGAGCAACGGGCGTCAAGACAGCGGCCATCCCCCAGAGCATCAGGGCCGTTACCAGTCGGCTCCCTCGGCACCCGAGCCAGGGACCTCGGGACAGGCATGAGGGAGGGAGAAGATGTGAAGAACTGTCGCGAGGTCTGGATGGGTTTGCCACGCTAGAGCCTTGCCCACACCTGTTCAGTGAAGACTGGATTGGCACGATCGAGGAGTTCATTTTAGTGGCCCCCCTTTCAGCCACTGCACCTCCTCTCTCCACCGTTTTCCTTTATAGCATACTCCATCCCTCTCCATCCCCGTTTTTCCCGTTCCCCTTGTATGTTTCGTACAGACAATGCATCATCTCGAGCAGCCATTTTTTTTTTTTTAGCACTAGAAGATTTATGTAAAAAAAAAAAAAAAATTAAAAACACTCATGCGCTTGCGCACGCACGCGCGCGCGCGCCGCACACACACACACACACACACACACACACACACACACACACGCACACATACGCTGCCTGCACGCCACGCACGCTCGCTCGCTCGCTCGCACGCACGCACGTATGCACGCACACACAACAGGCGCGTACGCGCGCGCGCGCACGTGCACACACACACACACACACACACACACACACCACACACACACATGGACTTACACCCCCCTTGCACTCCCCCCCCCCCCCCCCCCCCCCCCCCCACACACACACACACACACACACGAGCTCGCACACATCATTATTCAGTATTTTGAGTTGCTGTCTATATTTGCAATGAAAGTTTCTCGAGAGAGCCATTTCAGTTTATTTGTTCGTTTTCAATGTTGGTTTTGGTTTTCAGTTCACTTAACGTCTCATTTTTTTTGCGGGTGTCATTTCAATGTTAATTTTGATGATGAGTTCAGTCAGTGATGATGATTATCAGCCATAAGAATGACAACGACGATGATTATGAGGGAGAGCAAGATCGACACCCATGACAAAGATGATGGGGTCGACGAAAAGTATAATAATTGTGTTCTGATTTGAACCACTGTTCTGGGTTTTTGTTTTTGTTTTGTTTTGTTTTTTTTGTTTTCTATTTCTTTTTCCTGGGATCTTATCCTCCTCCTCCGATGTTATATTTTAAATGATTAGTTTACCGTTGATATACCTTCTGACACATTTGTTTTTTCTGCATCATGACATAATTTGTAACATTGCTGGTTTGTATTCGTTATGTTTGTTTTTTGTGTGAGAACGATAATGATGATAATGATGAAGGGGAAGACGAATAACGCTGACGATGGTAACGATGATAATGGCAATGAACGAATGAATGATTTCATTGGATTTCAGCCACTGTTATTTTCTTACCTGGCGTCTCCATCCTTTTTATGTCACTGTGTAACGATGAACGGCTCTCTCTCTCTCTCTCTCCTCTCCTCATCTCCTCCTCTCTCTCTCCTCTCTCTCTCTCTCTCCGGACTCCTCTCGTCTCCTCCTCCTCCTCCCTCCTCTCACCCGCCGCTCTCTCTTCCCCCTCCTCCTCCGTGTCACGTCCTCTCTCTCTCTCTCTCATCCTCCTCTCTCCCCCTCCTCCTCCTCTCCTCTCCTCTCTCTCTCTGTATTTGTGCGCGCGCGCGGTCTGTGTGTTTTGTGGTGTGTTGTGTGTGTGTGGTGTGTGTGTGTGTTGTGCGAGAGAGAGGAGAGAGAGAGAGAGAGAGAGAGAGAGAGAGAGACAGAGAAATATATATAATGTGTTATCTAAAAGGAGAGAGAGAGAGGAGAGAGAGAGAGAGAGGAGAGAGAGAGAGAGAGAGAGAGATTTGCAAGAGTTGTAAACTGGCTGGCTGAAATTTTGCTCCTCAAAAAAAAAAAAAAAAAGCAAAAAACAAAAAAAAAAACAAAACAAAACAAAAAAAAAAAAACAAAACAAACAAACAAACAACAAAAAAAGCCCCAGCCATTGTTGAATTAGCTGTGTCCATTCGAATGCTGTGTGAAAGGTTCAGGTCTAAGGAATCCGCTCCTGAAAGGTCTTTAGTGGTCTTTCAGAGACAATCTGCTCGAGCCTGCTCCGTAGGACATCCTGGTACCTCACGTACAGTCAGTAAGCATGATCAGATGGCACCTTTGAATCCTGGCAAGATGCTGAACCAACTGAACCTGGTAATGACGAATGGCAATGGCTTGCCTCTGTTCTGCAACGGAAAAAAAAAAAAGAGGAACAAGGTTGTGGCGAAGATGGGATGCTGAACATCTTCTACTTGGTTGCGGTTTGTTTGTATTTGCACTGTGCAGCTCTGTCGTCGCTGCAGACTTCTCTGTGTCAAATTCAGGGGTGTTCTCCCAGGGAAGAGCGGGGTAACAATTAGGGTACGCCATCATCCACATTTTTTTTGTCTTCTCTCTGCGCTTGCTTGTGTTGACCAGTGGATTGTAAAGCCTCGCCCCCAAAGCCTCGCCCCTGCTGGACTTGACCAGGTTTCCACATTCTCTCTCCTTGGTGAGTGCATTCTCCACTTGGTCTCGTCTCTGAATAGTTGACTAGCTCCTGGAGTTAAGATTAAACTCAAAACTCCCATAGCTTAGTGGACGATGTTCACGTGTCTGCATAGGAGGCAAAGCCTGACTCTCTCCTTCCACTTCCCTCATAAACTTGCCCTGTTCAGAATCATGAAGCCATTTACAGCTCTGTGAACAAAGAGATTTTCCAACCGTTCAAAATCCGAGCACACAAGTGATTCCAACTAAGTCTTCAGACAAACAGCCGAACTCTCTTACCAGTTGACAACACCCCTTTCCCCTCTCATCCACTTCCAACTTTTTCCCCTTGCGCCCACTCTCTAAGTATATATCTTGGAACAACAGCTATCATGTTCCTATTTTTGTTAACTTCAAAAACTACTACCGGTAAAATTGTCCGATCAACATGCTGATAGTTTTTTTTTTTTTTTTAATTTTTAAAAACATTTTAATTTATTTATTTTCTTTAGCCTCGAAATTTCAAGAATCTCTGTAGAATGACGGTAAAGTTAAAGCATAACATGTGCTTACTAAATGCGTGGCGCGAATTTACAGTGATGTAGGTCAATCATGTGTTTTCTTTGCTCTTTTATCAGTCTACGTGATTCCAAGCACAACACCCAGGAGTATCCTACCACAGTTAAAATAATAATAATAATAATAGTAATAATAATAATAATAGTAATAATGATACTAAACAACAACAACAACAACAACAACAATAATGATATAATAATAACAATAATAATAATAATAGAATATTTATAAAGCGCCTTGCCAAAGGTTCTAAGAGCTGACAATCCACACTCTCTCGTGTACGCAATAGCCTGGCTGCCTACCTGGGTAGTGTCGACTGACGAGCTGCCTACCGGCGCTTTATTCAGTCGTTTCCCGTGTCGTTCAGTTGTGATATCATTCACTAAGTTTCCTCACTTCCTTTATTTTTTTCCATTTCTCACACAGGGCGCATGGTATGTGTAACGTGTCATCCATACCAACAGCCAAACTGGTCTTCTCTTCCGAAAGTTGGTGATGGGATTTTACGTGTGTGCAAGATGTTATGCACGCATTCACGTACGGAACCTCGGTTTTATAGTCTCATTCGAAGGACTGTTTTGGGAAATGGAGTCAGAGCTTATGTTAACTCCCGAGAGGAAAATCTCCCCTGTACCGAAACGGCCTGGCGGAGATTCGAACCCTCAACCCCAGGATCACCAACACCAGGAATCCGGCGGCCTAGCATCGAGCTATTTCAGCCGCACTTTAGTTTCAACGTCAGCTTTTCCCAGGGACTCATTGATGTCAGGTCGCTATGAGGCCTCCCACCAGAGGAGACTTCGCCAGTACATAGTCAGTTCAGTGATGGGTGTTCTGGACCTTACACATACACAAAGCCTGTGGCTACTAACGACAAAAAGTGCTTCGTTAGTGGCAGACACTGACTTTGGTGGAATAGTGATGAACTGGTTTGTCCTACTGGTCCACGAGAGTCTGACTACGTTCGGTCACTCTTATTTTTTACTCATTTTTATATTTTATAAACAACAGGAGGAGCAAGTCTCATTATGCATATCGTGTGATAAACCGGTCAGCATTATTCCCGTTATTGAGGTTAGGACTTGTGTAAACCAAAGGCACGATCATTTAATTGCAGATTCCGTAAACATCTCTTTTGATGTGTTCCAGGTGACTTTTACTGATTCCGTTTTCAAAGGAAATCCATATTTGTCCTGTGGTCTGACCTGAACCTGAGTGGTAATGATATTGCTTGAAAACAGTCTTTCAATGGGTGACGCATTTGCTTTCGAACTGTGATGCTGGCATTTTGCTTTGAACATAGTGCTGTTGATTGCCTTGCAGCCCTGATGTGACCCTCGAGGTCGTCGGCTGGGCTATGAATAACATGAATTGTATGGCATGGTCTGCAGGTAGGTCAATTTTGGTGGGGCAATCTCTTCAGAATTTCGGACTCTTGAAAATTGCATTCGCTGTTGTGGCTTGAAGAGAGGGGAAGGTTGGAGGGTTTGGAGTGGTATACTGATTAATGGGCTGCGAGGGAGAACAGGAGCTGCAGAAGGAAGGAGGGAGAGGGAGGTCGATATGTGCATGTGTCTGGCTCAGTTATTTCGGGGCGTGCCATTTCAGTGATTTCCGGGGCTGAAATGTCAGTGACTTTAGGGCCTGCCATTTCAGCAACCCAGGGCCTGCCATTTCAGTGACTTCAGGGGCTTGCCATTTCAATTACTTCGAGGCCTGCCATTTCAGGGACTTCGGGGCCTGTCAATTTAGTGACTTTAGGGCCTGCCGTTTTCAGTGACTGCAGGGCTTGCCAGTTCAGTGGCTTTGAGGTCTTTCATTTCAGCGACTTCAAAGCCCTGCCATTCAGTGACCTCAAAGCTTGTCATTTCAGCAACTTTGAGGCCTGCCATTTTCAGTTACTTCGGGGCTTGCCATTTCAATTACTTCGTGGCCTGCCGTTTCAGTGACTTTGGGGCCTGCCATTTCAGTGGCTTTGAGGCCTTTCATTTCAGCGACTTCAAAGCGTGCCATTCAGTGACCTCAAAGCTTGTCATTTCAGCAACTTTGAGGCCTGCCATTTCAGTTACTTTGGGGCCTGCCACTTCAGCAACTTCAGGGCTTGCCATTTTAGTGACTTTGAGGTCTGGCATGTCAGGGACTTTGAGGCCTGCTGTTTCAATGACTTCAGGGTCTGCCATTTCAGCGACCTCAGGGCTTGCCATTTCAGTTACTTCAGGGCCTGCCATTTCAGTTACTTCGGGGCCTGCTGTTTCGGCGACTTCAGGGCTTGCCATTTCAGTGACTTTGAGGCCCACCGTTTCAGTGACCTCAGGCCTGCCATTTCAGTGACCTCAGGGCCTGCCATTTCAGTGACTTTGAGGCCCGCCGTTTTAGTGACCTCAGGGCCTGCCATTTCAGTGACCTTAGGGCCTGCCATTTCAGTGACTTTGAGACCTGCCATTTCAATGTCTTTGAAGCCTGCCATTTCAGTGACTTTGAAGCCTGTCATGTCAGTGACTTTGAAGCCTGTCATGTCAGTGGTTTCGGGGCCTGCCATTTCAGCGACTTTGAGGGCTGCCATTTTAGCGACCTTGAGGCCTGCCATTTAGCGACTTTGGGGCTTGCCATTTCAGTGACTTTTGGTTCTGTCATATTCACTTATCCTAGGGCTATCCGTCAATGATTCGAGTGAGGGAGAACGGGGAAAGATTGGCAACGGGGAGGGGGGTGGGGTGAGGGAAGGATGTGGTACACATGTGGCCGCAGGATTAGCTCATCGCCACCTGAGCAGAAAGATTACTTTCGGATATGGCTTATGAGACTATACATGCAACCAAAGAACAATCCTAAGACTGACTCCACTACCTCTGTCCATGGTGCAGACTTTGCTCTGCAAAACAACGCTTCCGTCTGACTCCATACAGACCTGAGTTTGGAAACAGCGGGTACATTCCAGACTACAGCAACAACAATGGTTGTTCATGTGCATATGGCGATACTCACAGACGACAGAAAAGTGGGAGAATGCCTTTACTGTTCACATATATGACACATGTGTCAAGAGATTTCAATGTGAATCATAGAGTTTTTGCCTTTTAGCAGCATGTAAGAAAATGAATGTCCATCTTCTGCATTGACTTCATTTGGTCAGCTATGCTTTCTTCATTTGGAGTGGAAAGTCATAAGGTGGGGTGGGGTGTGGATGGGGGGGGGGGGAGGGGGAGGGATGGGGATTGGTGCCGAAGAAATAATTACAATGTTGAGATGTGGGGATCGGAACTGCAATGAACCCTTGCGCAGAAACACAACCTCTGTGTGTGTGTGTGTGTGTGTGTGTGTGTGTGTGTGTGTGTGTGTGTGTAGATTACTCATGTCAAAACGTCACTCATTCTTTGTGATAATTTTGAAAAGTTGACTAGAAACACTGTGGCAAAGTTAACAAATGTATGTTTTACTGACAATTTAAAATCCGATTAAGCTTGAAAAATATACTGGTCAGTTCCATATCGGAAACATGGTTTCATCAATAAACTGCTGTTCTAACCGAACCGGAGAGATGAGTTTCATTTTTCTATTGAGTGTCCCAGGTATTCTGATTCGCGCAAATGTTACCTAATGAATATTTGTATCCAAGATCTGGTGTTTTTTTTTTGTGTGTGTTAAATTCTGTGATTTATCTTCTGCAAACAAGAATTCGATTCAAATGTTGAGTAGATTAATCAATTGTTGATACTGTTTAGGATGTTTAAGATTGCAATTTATGATACAGGTGTTACGTTAAAGTAATTGGTGTATTTTTTTGTGTATGTCTCAGGAAGGGTTACAGGGTTTTTTCTTTCTGTCTTTATCTTCCGCGTCACTTTCGAGGCATTGCTGCTGGCTCCCCGTCCACGCCCCCACACCCCCGACACCCGTTGCTTTTTCCCCTTCAAACCTGGCACCGTCAACCAACACGCTGCAATCATCGTCAAGTCGCTACGTGGCAACCACCAGAGGAGACACTGCACTGCTGCCGAGTCCACTTCGGTGGTGTTCAGTGGCGCTGGTCTGATCCAGCATACGCTGGACACCACAAACTAGCCCCCCCTACTGACGATAATGATTGCTTTGTTGCGTGCCAGCGTCAGGGAGTGTCTTCCTCCGGAGAGCGCCACATCTGTCACAACAGCAGTCCCCGTGAACTTATCAATCCCGGCGACCACGACACGAACTCACCATGGAATACAGACGCAGAGAATAAAATCGAAACTGATGTCACCCTGCGAGCAGGACATGCTGGGCCACAGAATTTGACACTTCCGTGCTGATTAATGTGGAGGATGATGACGAAGATGATACTGTTTAGTTCCACCTTGCTCTGAGACTAATTAACAGGGCTCTACTCTACTCTACGCTTACTTTCATGATATTTCCTGGTGTCAACCAGGCCCGAGAGACACAACACTTGCAGTATTTGGCAGAAATGTTGACCAGAACTTCAGTGATACATCCAATAGTGGATAAAACTCGACCGTGTGGCTCCAGTCTTCCCAAGTGAGTCACAGCAAACTCAATCTGGGTAGGAACTGGTCAGGGCAGAAAACTTCCACAAATAAACGTTATGATGGAAATCTAGCCTGAGATCTCCCAGCCTGAAATCCACGACGCTAACCACTGCGCCACGGCGGCTGGTTGCGTAATTAAATTTGAATGTGCGTGCGTGTGTGTGTGTGTGTGTGTGTGTGTGTGTGTGTGTGTGTGTGTGTGTGTGTGTGCGTGCGTGCGTGTGTGTGTGTGTGTGTGTGTGTGTGTGTGTGTGTGTGTGTGTGTGCGTGTGCGCGCACGCGAAAATGGTAACCTTTTTTTGGTTTGTAAATGCAATGTATTAGTGTTATATGTCATATAAATTGTAATCTGTCTAATTTCCAGATCAAGTCGCTAAACTCGATTTACTTCTGACGTCACGCTACGGTTGTTCACGTGTTTTCATGTTCGCTTCCAGCTGTTCTCGGATCTGCAGCCCCACTTTTAAACGAGTCTTCCTCTTGAACGCCGGAATAGGTGCAGACCAGTTCTCACGATATTGTAATGATACTGTACAGGTCATCCAGAGGGCCATCCTGCGTTCTGCTCATCGACAGGAATGGATCAGATCTCCTTAACAGGAGGACGGTAAATCCGGCAGTCCTGGATGACATGCTCGGCCGTTTGATCTGCTTCACCAAGGGCCAGAGTGACACTGGGACAGAGTACAAGCACCTTTGTACGTGGTGGTTCAGTCTGTCATACCCCGTCCGTAAACGAAGGATGGCGACCGTTCTCTTGACAGCTCTTCTCCTCTTGACAACTATCATGTGACTCGGATGGTCTGTACAGGGATAATTATGATGATGGCCTTCATCTCTGTTTCAGTCGCACCGTTTTCTTCTTTGTTTTTTCCTCAGCAGTCGGCTTTGCCAGCCTGTCTGCCTGCTGCAGTTCCTTGAATGCCACAGTGGGAGGGAATCCACTGTAGCACCAGCCTGCTGCAGCTGAAGGTCTACTGTGTTCGCTCTGGCTGAGCCAGACTGCCGGTGACCATCTCCGGTACAGGCTTGGCATCAGTCAGGAAGACGACCTGTCCTGCTGTGCTGGTGTTTTCTGACAACGTAGATCGGGGCTTCTACATAGTCACATAGTCTGTGTGTTCTGTAGTTTATGCAGTAGTTGCCAGCTGGAATGGCCCTTGCTTGCTTGTGTTCATCAGGGTATCAGAGGTACACTCCTCCGGCTCTTTCTCTGAGGGTTGCATGTGTGGCCGACCCCATCCGTGTAAACACAAGTTCATGGAAGCAATTTCCCACCAACATGTATAGCGTTAGGACTTTCTCATCCTTTATTGTAACAAGGGGCACTGAGGTATGTTTGTATTCAGTCCACTAACACAGAGGGCAGAGGATCAACAGCGAGGAACGCTGGGGTTTCTTGAGATGGGAGCTTGACTTCAGTGCAGGACATCTGCACATAATCATGGCACAGCTGCACACATGGCCTCGTTGTGTGAAAACAACCTTCAGTGCCCTAATGATCAAAACAAACCCAGCCAGGCTGGATCGTCTAGTCAGTGACATACCACGTTCGCCCGTGTATTTGACTTATACCGAGTAGTTGGGGCTTTATTAGGGTTAGCTCATGCCAGCCCAGAAATAGCGAATGTGCGCAGTTGTACTGCGTCCTGTTGCTCCAACATGTTCATGCGTGCAGTTGTCCCGTAGCCCCTGACTTTAGGTTTTGTCTGCAGCACTGAGATCTGCCTTGTGAAGCTGGAACTCTCTAGTCTTCCTGCAGTGAACTGGTTTTGCCTGGTATTCAATCTGTGGTCAGCAGATGCTGTGTTCTTATTAAGTGAATGAAGTCTTGTTTTTGTTTTTTTTTTTTTTTTCTTGTTCAGAGTTTAACATGATTCATTTCAGTGTTTGGATCTCAAAGAAAGGTACGCATGTGTGCACTGATATCAAAGAAAGGCATGCGCATATTATGCACTGTACATAAGTGTTCGTCTATGTTAACAGTGATCATGTTTCTTCTGTGATGTTTGGAAACGTCTTTGCTTAATAAAAGTCTTTCGTCAAAAGATGCGTGTTTCATAATTCTATTTGTGTGCATTTGTGTGGCCAAACACAGTTAACTGAAAGTCAAAAGAGATTCCTTGGAAAAGATAAATCATTTACCAAACTCTATATTGTCAGAGGTACCCCATGGAAAAAAAAAAAAAAAAAAAAATGTTGGATACAAATTTTAAGTCAGAATTTACTTCGAGCAGGTTCAACTGTGATTCTCTTTTGATGAAGACAGCAACACACACGCACATATAGCATTATATTAAGCCATATATCGTTTACAAATCTGTAGCTTTTTAAATTATGCCCCCCCCCCCCCCCCCCCCCCTCCCCATCTCTTCCCCATTCCCTTTCCACTGTGAATTTTTTTCTTTCCGGAATGAATTCGAGAATAGGGAGGGAAAGTCCGGGATGGAAGGATGGAGGTTTCAGCGTCCCCTCAACCGCTGCCCCCTCCACCACCAATCCCCCCCCCCCTCCCAGAAACAACAACTGCAACGACTACTAAACACACACACACACACACACACACACACACACACACACACACACACACACACACACACACACACACACACTTTAATTCTCTCTTGAATCCCGACTACGTGTGTTTAGCAAAGCATTTCATACTTGAGCGTATCCTGAATCTTCGTGTAAGGCTGTCATATTTCGTCTGTGCATAAAAGGGCAACACTTCGCAGGTCAAAAATTACAATGGCTAATCATTGCGGAACGTCATCGGCATACTAGAAAGTATCATTCCGAATGAAAGCCTGGCAAAACTACGAAATGAAATGGAATTAAATCAGAACCACTGGCAGATACTTCTGTAGGATACGATATAAATGATAGTATTGTTTCACGTGGCATTCCTTTGTATACAAATTATATCCTACAAAGAAAGGGGGTTGATTTTACGCACTTAAAAATGAAATTATACCGTATTTGACGGCATTCATCGCTGGACTTAAACCATCGTCTGTCATGATGCAAGAGGGCGTTCATTAAGTTAAATGTCCATGTCACGACAAATCATGCATAACAGAGCAAAGGTAACTTGCCACTGTGGGGTTGAATGTCATTAAATGTTTGCAGTGGAAGGAGGTGTCCTGGGTGCTTCGTTGTTTTCAGTCAGCTGTTACTCCATTGTTGTGGTGCTTGCGGAACAGTCCTTGCTTATCCGCCTGATAAAGTCGCATATATATATATATATATATATATATATAATATATATATATATATAGATATACATATGAGATAGATAGATAGAGAGACAGAGAGAGAGAGATGACAGCCCTGATATAGCCCTTTGCGGTCGGCAGGGCTGTAAGCAACATCACGTCACCCAGATATATAGATAGATAGACAGATAGATCATATTCTGTCGGTCTGTCTGTCTGTCTCTCTCTCTAAACATTCTCACAAGAAGTAAACAACAATCACGTCAACATAGTAACCCCCCCCCCCCCCCCCCCCCCTCCCTCCACCCACCCCCACCCTCCATATTTGGATCTTCCTTCGTGGACTTTAATGATGACATAGTACATCGCAGTTTCTGTCAATACTTTCTGAAAACAGTCCACTAACATTTAGTTGGCTTTAAAAAAAAGAAGAAGAGAAGGGAGAAACAGTGTTAACAGTCATGTGTGCCTTCAGTCGTCAGTAAAGTCAGCAAGACTTTAAGAACCATTCGTCTTCGAAGACCAATCTGCCTTTGAACAGAATTCACGCGATGCGGCGTGAATCCGTTGTTGTAACCATCAGCCTTCATATGGAAAATGTTTATAATTCTTGTGCGTCAACACAATGCACGTTTCGTTACAAACAAACTTTATTCCCTTATATTACCCCAGATTTCAAATGATGATTTTGAAGTTCAGCTCTTGCGTCTGAGCACACATGCAGTTCTGAGTTCAAATGTCATTGATGTCTTACAGAAATTTCCAGTGTAGGCCGTATTAGATAGCAATGATGACGACCTACTTCAATTGCATAAATGAAACTATCCTTCAAATGTTGTCATGGCCATATGGGCTGCCGAAATGAGTATAATCTATTATTGTTTTACTACTCTCTCTCTCTCTCTCTCTCTCTCTCTCTCTCTCTCTCACACACACACACACACACACACACACACAAACAAAGCGCATGCGCGCGCCTGTGCGTGGGCGCGCATGCACGGGCGAAACCAAGAATATTGGCACTGACGTGGCCAGACGCTTAACTTTATATCTTGCAGTCTCCAGTCTCGGTTTGATTTCTGAAATGGAAAAAGAAAACAATAGTGTCTATGATGGACAATAAAAAATGTTTTAAAACGTTTGTCGCTTCAAACACAAACAAAATACTCAAACAACAATCGTTTGGGCAAAACGGGCTGTTTGTACGAATCAGCTACACGTGTTGACGTGCTGATTTGTTAGAAAAAAAAAGGATCGCCTAGCCTACAAGTCGACGCTCTGATTTGTCCAAATAAAAAAAAGTAAAAAAAAAAAAAAAAAAAGAAAGAAAAAAGAAAGAAAAGAAAAAGGATCGGCTACATGTCAACGCTCTGATTTGTCCAAATCAAAAAAGGTAAAAAAAAAAAAAAAAAAAAAAAAAAAGAAAAAAAAAAAAGGATCGGCTACAGGTCGACGCCCTGATTTGTCCAAATAAGAAAGGTTAAAAAAAAAAAAAAAAAAAAAAAACAGGATCGGCTACATGTCGACGCCCTTATTTGTCAAAAAAAAAAAAAAAAAAAAAAAAAAAAAAAAAAAAAAAAGAAAAAAAAAAGAAAAAGAAAAAAAAGAAAAAAAAAAGTAGACACACTGTGGTGTTGGGGACAATTCCGGCCTCTGAACGCACGGGGTGCAATACAACACCAAATTCATTTTCCTACACGAGGCTATTGGAGAGAAGAAGAGAACTCAAGCAGGCAGACTGGATTGAAGGGCTCGATAGCTTTAGAATGCTGTAAATTCAACGATGTACATTAAAAAAAAGTAAACTAACTGAAGTCAGACACGCTGGGCCTGACCACTTGTAGCCTTTATAGACGTTTAGCGCAACGCACTTACGCTCACATGACCACAGTTTTTGAACTCGGTAGTGAATCACTAGCCCGTCAAGATGGAAAGCGAGCCGAAACGTGTGCCGAAAAAGCCCGCAGTATGCATGCTGAAAAACACGTTCGTTGTTTACTGCGAGTTTCGTCACCAGTAGTGTTGTCAATGATGCTGACATGAGAAATACCATTAAAGAGATAAAGTAATGAAGACCAGCGATTATGCAGAAGAATGCGCAAGAGCGCGTACACACACACACACACACACACACACACACACACACACACACTATTCCCAATCGCATTATCAATCGATCCGAAAGAGAAAACCTAACAATTTTACATATGTTCACTTACCAAATGTTTTAAATAAATCAACAACAGTACTACATTGACCGAAAATACAGAGATCTAAAAGCGATAAGTAAAAGAGGGCTTGCAACTCGTCATTAGGTCTTTCGCGAAAGTTCCTCCTCTCTTGTCTCCTTTAAATTGTAACATTGGGCAACTTGCATGCTCAACAGCTGGACTTTGACAAGAAACTTGAGCGCATTCATGTTGTTATGTAATTGATAATAACTGACGGTCTGAATTTTGGAGCGATTCTCAGCAGGCACAAGCAAATCATGTGTGTAAGGTGATTATGCCACGAATAGCGTGATGCTTATAATAAAGCACAGCAGAAATTTGTTCGTGCGACTCGAACGAGGAGTAATGGCTGGTGTGGTGTTGCTGTTGACAGGAGCAGGTGTTGGTGACACATCTGATGACGCTACCGGTGTAGGACGAAAATTTTACTCCCCAAGAATTTCATTTCGGCGTAAAATCCTTGTAAGAGGATTTTACACTGGAATGAATATCTTCTTACGACAATTTTATATCTGGGCCAGGAAAAAATTGCATCCACTTCGAAAAAAATTGGCTTGCAAATTTTTGCACTGGAGCAAATTCCTGGGCGCTCTCTCTCTCTCTCTCTCTCTCTCTCTCTCTCTCTCTCTCTCTCCAAATATGGAGGATGTACTTTAAAGCGCAACTGGAGAGTGTGTAGATTAAGAAAAAGGAAACAAAACAAAAAAAAAAACAATAACAACAAAAGAAAATTTGATATAGTTTACAAACAATCTGTAGCGGTAAGAAATTTGTCCTAGGTCCTGGAGAAGTGTCAAGAAATGGGTCAAAGTTTCTTTACCGTCCACAAAATGACAGCAGCTGCACTGGTCGCCAAACGAGACATTCGGATTCGGATGCTTTATTCGCGTAGGCCTAAGCCCCTTATGAAGGGGTATGGATACAGTACATTGAAAACAAATGTATGCGACATGTAACAAAGTATATCAAATTAAGACAAAATCTTTTGTAACTTTTAAGAGGTAGCCATTTCTCTAATTTTAAATGCCTTATACAAAAATAACGAAAAAATTTTGAACATCTTTTGTTGAAGTTGACGACATCAATAGGGTCAATCTAAATAGGGAAGGCTGTCTATAGAATTTCGGCTTAATCAGTTCAGTTCATTTCTAATGTCCATAAGGGCTGGACAACAAAGAACAAAATGCATCTCATTTTCTTGTGACACTTTACAAAGAGGACTAAGCATATCATTGTCATCAACATTGGTTTTGTATCTAAAGTTATGTAGTGCTAAATCCGATATTCCAAGTCTAAATTTTGCCATTATGTATTAAAAGTGTCTATCCATTTCTAAAGTTATGTAAGGTTTCAGATCGTGGGAATTACCAAGCTGTCTGTAAAAATCAAACCTTTTACTATATAATGCACATGATGTAACCATTTTGCCAACGGCAGTCAACAAGTTGACGAAAGCAACGTATAAACTGTTTAACATTTCCAATACCCTGATTCAGCCATACAAAACCAAAACCGTATTCAAAAAGACACATACGAACTTTTACTAGCCCAGCTGTTTTTTACCTCTAGAATCAATATCATAAAGCATATTACAAGCTTTACGAGGTATTCTTTACTCTTCCACGTGGAGTAAATTAAGCCAGTATCGGATGCATTTAACGGCATTAAGGGCCATTGCCAACGCTGTCTCCAGACCAAAACACTACAGCCAATGTTAAGAAGAACGGACGCAAAATCTTCCAAATTTATTCAAGAAAAAATTCATTGGACCATTGCACGAAATCAACAAATCAAACGCGGACAGCGAGCTGTAATGTCCAATCACCCTTCCTCAGGATCGTCACATAAGCCACAACTGAAAACTGCACCATTCAGTACCGAGTGTAGCCACCGTTTGCCGCCAGGCAAGCGGCACACAACGTCGGCGCATGGAGTCCACCAGGGTCCGAAGAGTGTCCCGCGTATGGCCTGCCACTCCTGCTGCAGAAAGAGAGTGAGCTGGGCCACGTCAACAGGCGGGGGGTGGTTGTGGGCTACCCGCCGTCCAAGGACATCCCAGAGGTGCTCAATTGGAGCCAGATCGGGTGAGCGAGATGGCCACTGCATCCGGATGATCCCCTCTTGCTGCAGACGATCGTCCACGACACGGGCTCGGTGTGGACGGGCGTTGTCGTCTTGGGAAAAAACAGCAGCGTTACCCATGGCCTGAAGGGCGGGCTGGATCAGGGGCCTCACAATGTCGTCACGGTACCGCACCCCTGTCAGCATGCCTCAATGACGTACAGGGGAGTTCTGTCTTGATGACTGAAGCCACCCCAGACCATCACAGAACCCCCTCCGTAACGATCCACCTCACGAACTGTGGCGTCAGCAAAACGTTCTCCTGGCCTTCACCACACGGGGTCCTGCCGTCATTGAATGCCAAGGTGAAGCGGGGACTCATCTGTGAACAGCACTCGAGACCAATGCTACCTCGTCCAGCGAACGTGATGACGACACCAGTCTGCCCGTGCTCTGCGGTGAGCTGGAGTAAGTGGTACTCGGACTGCTGGTCTCTGGGATGACAGCCTGAACTCGTGCAAACGGTTACAAACTGTCCTTCTACTGACATTGACATTTGCAGCCTGCAGGAGCTCACGCCTTAAGGTGGATGAGGTGACAGTCCGATTGCGTAGGGGCAGACAGCAGGAGGAATCGGCCAGCATGTCTGTCGTACACCGAGGACGGCCTGATCGTGGCCGATCCTGCACGCTGCCAGTGGCCTGAAACCTCTCTACAAGACGTTGATGGTGGAATGGGACACGTTCAGACGCTTAGCCACCTCGCGGCCAGAAATCCCTTCGTCAATCAACGCTAAGGCACGTCCACGATCGGCAGGGTCCAGTCTTTGCCTTTGTGCCATGCTTTTTGGGCTGGCGTAGACGACCGTTCTGTTTACAGATTTGTGGCCAACGGCGTCTGATCTGTGTTCATGAACGAGGTGCCATGCACGTGCATCATGATTGACCACGAGCATTTTGCCCTTTTTTTCAAACTCATATGCTCCCACAGGCACCCGTTTTACCAGTTTTACGTGGTTTCTGCACGTGCAGCTGCGCTCCACCTTGTACCGCAGTGGGTTTTTAGGTGTTGTGATCTGTTAAGGAACATCTGTTCAATATGTCTAACCAAGTTTGGGTCATTGTGACTTCGTTTCAAGCCTATTATTTACACACTCAGACACTAACGTCAAAATGACAGGTGGCCCTTAACTTTTTGCCAGTAGTATATATAGGAAACCTATTCGTCTCACCATACACAAGATCATTAGGCGTCCGCCTATTTACACCTAGAAATGTTTTTTTAAGCGAAAAGATATACAGATTCACAATGGATTGCAATTCACAATGGAGAGAGAGAGAGAGAGAGAGAGAGAGAGAGAGAGAGAGAGAGAGAGAGATGCTGAAAATAACAGAGCGAAGGGGATATAAAAACCTCTTTTAAAGCCAGGCATTCAGCCATCAAGTTAAGAGAAGTGATTGAAAACAACTCTGACTAACACACACCAACTCCCATGTGGTTGTGTGTTCCATCAAAACGTTTTTTTCTTCTTCTTTCAGTGAAGATTGGCACATATTCAAAGAAGAGCAACTGAATTAATCTTGCATTGCAGAAGATTATGGGAAGTGTCGTGCAGAAGTCATGTGAATGGTCAGAATTATCCGTGAGAAAGACTGGCCTTTGTTGTCCGCCACATCATGTCAATGACACTGACGAGATGATAACAAACTGGACTGGCGATTGGTCAATACAAGCAGGAAGTGGGAGTGATCACGTCCGTTGAAATTAGAAGACATATTAATTGTTCACCTTCTCATTGACAGGATAGTCAACTGAAGCCAAGGGTCAAGGTCGTGTTTCCGAACGTCACGCAGTTGTGTGTGTGTGTGTGTGTGTGTGTGTGTGTGTGTGTGTGTGTGTGTGTGTGTGTGTGTGTGTGTGTGTGTGTGTGTCCTTTCGTCGCTGTTTATCAGTAAGTTTATTGATGTCTTCTATTTTTTTTCTGTCTCGTCATCATTGCTTTTTGACTTAATCGGGTGCGTTTTTGGTTTCAGATCAGTAGGTTAAAAAAAAAAAAAAAAAAGGCGTGTCCGTAAATGGCGCTGTAAGTGTTTAAAAGTCGCGAAATAGGTTTACCATTCGACAAGTCGTGTAACACACACACACACACACACACACATACACACACACACACACACACACACACACACACACACACACACACACACACACACACACAGAGAGAGAGAGAGAGAGAGAGAGAGAGAGAGAGAGAGAGAGAGAGAGAGAGAATGGCTGGTTGAAGCACGCTGACCCAAAATGACCTGTCACGCACAATGCTGCTGAAGCAGACACGGGAAAGGTTGGGGGTTCCATTCTCAACTGGTAGAAGAATGAAGCCAACAACAAGTCTGTGACCAGAGACGAGGGTGAAAACAATGTGCAAGTACTCCTGGATGGGACCACTTTGGAATGATCGTTGAAGGCTTGGATCGGTTGGGCTGATAGGGCGCTGAACCAGCCTAAGGCTCTGCCATGTGCATCTTCCTCAGGGGTGAAGATTTGTCGTCAAAGGACAGTGAAAAGGACGAGAATCATGTAAATCACGCAAGGTTGACTATTATATATATCCCAGTGGGTGAAGTTTTGTCTCATCTGTTTTAAATGTTTGTGACCGGTCCTGTTTTTGACACTGCAAGTAGGCCCAGGCATCACCTTTATCCCTGTGAATTTTGCGTGTCTCAGTGTTATAGGGAAGCTCTGATATTTTGTTTTGATCTCATAGTTGTTTTATATGATTTGTAGCGGCCTGTCCCATTATGTGTTCGAGATACGAACCAACTGTCCAACTTTCGGAAGAGAAGGCCACTTCGGCAGTTGGTATGGATGACACGTTACACATAGCATGCACCCTGCGTGAGAGAAATGGAAAGCATCAAGGAAGTAAGGAAATCGAGAGTGGACGATATTGAACGATATTGACTGGATGACACGGGAAACGACTGAATGAAGCGCCAGCTGGCAGCTTTTCAGTTGGCACTACCCAGGTAGGCAGCCCGTTGTGTAAACGAGTGTGGATTATAAAGCGCTTAGAGCTTGGTTTCTAGCCGAGGATAGGCGCTATATAATTATTCATGGTAATACTAATAATACAGCTTGTAGCCTGTATTGTCTGTGTCTTGGTAGTTAGCATCCGCTCCAGCTTTCACTGGGAAGATAAGTAGAATTCAGTTCTCGTTTAAGGGCGGGACAGGTTGGGGACAAGATGTTGCGGAAGGGGCTATGATGAGGACAATTGACATATGACGAGAGGGGGGCAGAAAGCGGGAAGGGAGGGGTGGGGGGTGGGGGGCATTGGGGGTAGGGGGTGGAGGATAGGAAGAAAAGACCAGTGTTTTTCTCGCAATACCCGTCCAACCGAGCGGTAGCATCGAGCGACGTGATTCCAAAAGTTAGTGACAGCTGAAATTTACATGATACAAGGATAAGTGATTGTACGCATAATCAATTTTCACGATTTAAAGGGGAAAAAAAAAAAATAAACAAAACAAAAACAAAAAATAAAACCACAACAACAACCACAACAACAAAACGGCTTTTGATTCTAAGATAATACCATACAAAGGCAGTGGTCAGTGACATCGCGCCCTTCTTTCGTGTTATCACAAAGCGGCCATGGCACTTTGTGACCTTATCAAGTTTTTGTTTCTGTATGTTCTTTAAGAGGTCATTCATTTTCTTATGATACGCATTTATTGTAAATATTTTCATTCAACCAAGTCCACAATTGATGAATTAGCCATGCTACTAGACATACATTTCTTTTGTGAAACAAATCCAAGGTTACATTTGTTAAATGTCTAAGCGACACGATAGTGAAACGAAAAGACCGGACACAGACCTAGAACCAAAGTCCGGCTGTTGGTGGTCAGCTAACAAAACAAAAGTCAGCAGATTTGTCTTCAGTGTGAAACATGCTTTGTGAATGTGACGCAGTTGGGACTTAGAGCAGTTAAAGACTTGAGTCACAAATACGATAGCATTCAGTTGCCACCCAGTTTTTGTGTGATTTTGTTTTGATCGTGTTCGAAAAGTAATGCTAGGTCTTGCAGGTGTGGACAAAGTGTTTAACTTGCATCGACTCGGGGCTGCCACTTTATGCAGTTTTTACGTGCAGTAACCAGCACCCTCGCCGCCCCAGGCATGGCTTTAAAGCCAGTGAGACAATTTTCAGACTGGTTTAGTTCATTTACCCCACCGCTTATTTCAGGGCGCGAAAAGTGTTGTCAAACGGTTTTTCATCGGCACAGGGCTGTCGTTGGTTATAGTTTGGGTGGCTGTTCTGTTGTATGCATGCTTCTATCACTTTTACGTGCCGACAGCATCACTTGTTCAGCCGGCCCATTTTCAGTTCAGGTGACATTTTTTCATCATCATCATCATCATCATCATCATCATCATCATCTGTCTCTGTCTGTCTGTCTGTCTGTCTCTCTCTCTCTCTCTCTCTCTCTGTGGTCTCTGCTCTGTGGTCCCAGCCCAGTCTCTCTCTGTCTCACTTTGCATGCGCTTCAGAGTTGTTCTCTTGCTGTTCCACGTCCACGGCTTATAGAAATGCTCATCGAGCTGCAATGAGACCCAGTCAGACCAAATCAAACCCGATGGAACCCAGTCAGGACTAACGAGAAGAGCTGTCTGGACCTAGTCAGTGTGGATGTTTCCTTCTTTCTTAACTCCGTGACCAGTCATTGGGGCTTTGCATTGAACAATTCACTAGGTTCCTCCAGTTTGTTTGTTGTGTGGCAAAGCTTGGGTCTCAGCAGATGTTTACCTTATCAACACACACACACACACACACACACACACACACACACACACACACACTGTCTCGCACACACACACACACACACACACACACACTGTCACACATACACACATGCATATGCATACACACACATATGCATGCACATGTATACACACACACACACACACACACACACACATGAACGCACACTCATTTTTTTTTTTTTTTTTTTTTTAGCTAACCCTGAAATCAGATTGTGAAAATAAAAGAAGTCAATTGGCCACCCTGCCGTGCATATAAGATGGCTGCTTGAAGTTAGTGACATACACACACAAGTTAGCCACATACACCGTGTGATACAGGTTTATGGTCGACACCTGGCAATGGCAGACAGGGCTAACTGTCCCAGGAGAGTGGACTTGGGGGGACTAGATGCACACTACTAGAATGACAACACATTAAGCTATGCGTTGAAAATGGCACTTTTGATGTTCGGCACCCACAGGAGTGGAACATGTGTTGTTTGATGACTCACTCACTGCTCTGCCAGTACTGTTGAGCCCTTCTGCCTTTAGAATTGTGTGATGAGATAGGCTGATATGAAGTTTGGAGCAAAGCTGGTTTCAAGTTGGAAGTGGAACCATAGGAGTGACTCCTTGGACATTTGTTGCCACCTTTCACAAGCATACCAGGGGCTTCTTTCATTTTTTTTATTTATTATTTTTTTTTCTTTCATATTGACCTCACTGGGGTATACTTGCAGAGTCTCAAACATAATGCCAGGTTATGTGGCAAAATGATCTTTTATAAATTGATCAATGTGTTGTTCTTCAGATTGTTTGCGGTCTTTACACTGAAGCCATGTAAACTCCTATCCTGACATCCTTGTCCATCCAGACATGCGCCAGAGTGTTTGGTGGTCTATGTGTAGCTTCTCATAGGTCGCCAATTGTTTAAAAATGATAGTTAAACTTGCGATTTGATTTCTGACGTTGAACAGGTGTAGTCTGAGCCTGTGATTGTTAAAAGTTCAGTTTTCAGGGTGTTTCACTACAAAGTGCAAGCGCAATTATTCAGTTAGTAATTTGAATTTAAAACTAAGAAATAAGAAATGCACTTGTTATATTCTGCATTTTTTTTTTTTTTTAATTTTACAAATCAACTGATCTTACTTTCATTCTACTGATGGAGGTTATTTTTGTGCAATATAAATCTGGATAATTTCTGCTGTTTTTTTCAATTGTTCAAAGGGTATGCCCCAAAGGGTGTGGGAATGTGTTCCTTCCCAACTGCAAATGTGACTCTGTGTGCAGCAAGCTGTGCAGAGGTGAGCTACAATATTGTGCAGCATTTCAGCCTTCTTAGCTTATGAGCTGTTGTAGAACAGTAGTTGAATTATAACCTATGATTTTCATAGAGTGGTTGACACTTCTCTTAATCATTAAACTGAACTGATTATGACAGATTAATTCTGATTATAGCAGAAACAGATCTAATGATTTTTTATTAGCTAGCTCTGATTCTTAAGGTTTTTCCTACAAAAAAAAAAAAACAAGGTGGGGATTGTTCCAGCAGTCCTTTTCCCCCAAATATTCTGGTGTTGTTTTAGAGCTGTAACATTAATTTGTCTTGGGAAAAAAAAATCATTCACGAAAGTTTTTTTTTTTTTTTTTTTTTTTTTCTTCTCCTCGCTGTCAGTTACATGTACACTGGATGCATATATTTCATTACTCTGGTTTAGTTTTAAGTGTTTATAAATCAAAGTATATGTAGAGATATATGTAAATTACATGTTTTAATCACATTCTTTCAGAGCTGTCAAGTTCATCACAATCATTAAAGGTTAATGATGTGGTACATGTTTGTGACAACCATTCAGAGCTGACAAGTTTTATGCAATCATTTGAGAATGAAGTTAGTGATGAAGCACAATTTTTTTTTTTTTTGATGTAGAGCTGACAAGATTACACAGTCATTGATTTTAACAATGGGTACTGCTTTGCTAGTTTGTTTTTGGTGTGTGTGTGTGTGTGTGTGTGTGTGTGTGTGTGTGTGTGTGTGTGTGTGTGTGTGTAATACTCATTCAGAGCTGACAAGTTTACTCACTCATTGAAGGTAATGACAAGTTTTTCTTTTTCTTTTTTTTTTTTTTGTCTTTTTAAAAACATTCATTAAGAGCTGATAAGTTTTTATAATCATTGCAGTTGAAAATGAGTTATTTTTTTCATTTGTAACATTCATGAGTGTGGACAAGTTTTTATAATCATTGAAGTTAATGATGGGTTACTTTTTTTTCATACTTGTAACATTTTTTCAGAGCTAACATTATGGGACAGTCACTGAAGTTAATATTGAGGTATTTTTCTGTAACATTCAGCCAGAGCAAACTTATAATTTCATTGAAGTTAATTGTGTGCTAGTTTTTTTAAACATTCACGGATAACTTACAAGTTTACACAATTATTGAAGTTAATGATGAGGCGTGGTCTGCTGATGGCAGGTTCTTGGAAGAGGCCAGCAGTATCGAGTCATTCTGGAGCTGCAGGTTCCAGATTCTGCCCCAAACAGGGATGTTGGTGGTGAGAATCGGATCATGAATTCATTTACTTCATGGATCATGCTAGTGTGAACTGTGGTGCTCTGATACCAGCATTGCAATCTTGTATTCATTTTTAGCTGTATGGTTTAAACGAAATGAAAGTTCTAAAAGCAAAGAGATTCCATTTACGTAGAGGACATTTTTATAGCACCTTCCAAAATCTCAAAGAACTTTCCATTTACAAAAAGCTGATCTCTTGGTTTCTCTGCCATTGTTGTTGGCATGGTAATTCAGCTCTTGTACACTTGCTGTGATTGCAGGACTTCTCTTGTTCATTGTTCTTTTTTTTTTCTGTGTCATCAAAATTGATGTTAGTTGGATTCATTTGTTTTGTTTTAATTTGTTTTTGTGTGTGTGTGTGTGTGTGTGTGTGTGTGTGTGTGTGTGTGTGTGTGTGTGTGTGTGTGTGTGTGTGTGTGTGTGTGTTTCTACTGTACAAGCATGTAAAGAATACATGTTTATAAATTTTGATTTTTGTTTGTGATTTCACTTGTGTGAAAATACAGCTTTTTTTAAAGAATGCTGTTATCATTGTCTTTTATAAATGTACAGATAGATGATAACCATTCTCTCACTGACCCTCGATTAGAGTAGCAGAATGTTGATTTCATGATGGTATGGTTGCTATCTATTGATTTGATGTTGTTGCATTTTTTAGATACCTGTCATTCCCTCTACATATTTTCTCTCTTTTCTTTCTCCCTCAGTTCCCACATGCTGTAGTTCTCATATTGTAGTCTTTTCTTTTCACACAATCTCATCCAAGGCAGGCTGGTCCACCCCCTCACTCCCATTTGTGGTTTTCACACAACTCATTTGCCACAATGTATGACCAGGCAGACTTCTGTTCTGTCTTCCAGGTGTGAGTTCAAAGAAGCAAAGTGGTCACTCATGGCTTACTGGATGAGTATCAGCGTTTTATAGCACACCCTAGCTGCGAGTGGATTTTGTTTTCTCAGGCTAGGAAAAGGTGTCATTTATATTTGTGCACACAGGAGAGTTCGCTGGTCTGTCTTTTTTTTTTTTTGGGCTTTTCTCTTGCATGCAGGGAAAAATGGCAAAGAACAGTTGCAAAGCCCTGTGATATGGCACACCCTAGCTGCGAAGAGCTAGGAAAAGGTAGAGTTCGCTGGTCTTCTTTGGGTTGGTGCATGCAAAAACCATCAAAATGCTTCAGTTGTGCTTCAAATGCTGATGCTTCAAAAAGAAGAGCTTGAAGAAGAAGTCACATTTTTTATTCAGATTTTTGCCTTGTGCCTGTTTCTTTACTCTCCTAGCCTCCTACATTCCTTGCCACAAGGATAAGCTAGCCATGTTGTAGGTTCTCATGTATATAGGATAAGCTAGCCATGTTGTAGGTTCTCATGTATATAAAAACCCAGTGTACTCACCTCCAGTGTGCACTGAAAACCCCCCCCCTAACAGTTATACATGCTGGTGCAGATGAATTCACCTATAAATGTCCATCCATACAATAACATGCACTTTTTACCCTATATATTAATTTTGCAAGGCAATGTGGGTTGGAGAATAAGGTATTGTTTTGGGTCCTCCATGCATTTGTCTGCATGTCCTAAACGTAACCCGAAAAACCATCGAGTAGATGAAGTGGAACAAACTTCACCTTCTGCCCTGGAGGAAGGTTTTTGGCAGGGTCAGTTTTTTTAAATGACGAAATGTTGAGGTTGCTGGGTTTGAAGCTGATGAAAAGCCGAACGAAAAACTGTTTGCAAACAATTGAAACTAGAGTCCGAGATGGGAGTTCTTCTTCCTTATGTAAGTTATCTTTAAATGTTCATTTGTTGTTAGAGACAGAAGGTCCCTGTAATCTGATTTAGATGATTTATGTTGATTTTGGTCCTTCACCACAAAAGACATGTGAAGTTACCTTTGGTGACATAATTTATTAACGCTTTTTGTTATCGTCCCATGAGAATAGACAGAGGGTCCAGTGAGTGAGGCTCGGGCAGTCAGGGGTCACTCAGGCTCTCTGTCCTTGGTCAAAGATTACAGGGTAGAGGTGTTTCAACCAGTCCACTCCTTCATGTTGTCTGCCCAGGAGTTCTTCCAATTGTCTGTGCAGCATCAAGTTCCACGGTACCCATTTGGACAGTTTTGGACAGGGAATCATGGTGAGGAACATGGAATCGGGCAAGTTTATGGGCTTGTGAACTGCCTGGAGAGGTTCTTGTCTATCAGCACAGGTGTTGGCTTGCTGCCTGCCATAGTCATATGTCCTGTGTTCTGTGTGCGAGGTACACAGACTGTCTGAAGCTTTAGATTCACAAGTGTCTGGAGTTTTCACTCCAGGTCTTCTGTCAATGTGCAGGTCTTGTGTCCATTGGAAAGGATCAGTATCATCAGACTCTGTCTTCACTGGAAATGTGATAGACCACAGCATTGATAGACCACAGTATTGACAGACCACAGCATTGATAGACCACAGCATTGATAGACCACAGTATTGATAGACCACAGCATTGATAGACCACAGCATTGATAGACCACCATATTGACAGACCACAGCATTGACAGACCACCATATTGACAGACCACAGCATTGACAGACCACAGCATTGTCAGACCACCATATTGACAGACCACAGCATTGACAGACCACAGCATTGATAGACCACAGCATTGACAGACCACAGCATTGACAGACCACAGCATTGATAGACCACAGCATTGACAGACCACCATATTGACAGACCACAGTATTGATAGACCACAGCATTGATATACCACCATATTGACAGACCACAGCATTGATAGACCACAGCATTGACAGACCACCATATTGACAGACCACAGCATTGATAGACCACCATATTGACAGACCACCATATTGACAGACCACAGCATTGATAGAGCACCATATTTGCAGACCACCATATTGACAGACCACAGCATTGATAGACCACCATATTGACAGACCACAGCATTGATAGACCACCATATTGACAGACCACAGCATTGATAGACCACCATATTGACAGACCACCATATTGACAGACCACAGCATTGATAGACCACCATATTGACAGACCACAGCATTGATAGACCACCATATTGACAGACCACAGCATTGATAGACCACCATATTGACAGACCACCATATTGACAGACCACAGCATTGATAGACCACCATATTGACAGACCACAGCATTGATAGACCACCATATTGACAGACCACTATATTGACAGACCACAGCATTGATAGACCACAGCATTGATAGACCACAGCATTGATAGACCACAGTATTGACAGACCACCATATTGACAGACCACAGCATTGACAGACCACCATATTGACAGACCACACACATTGATAGACCACAGAATTGATAGACCACCATATTGACAGACCACCATATTGACAGACCACAGCATTGACAGACCACCATATTGACAGACCACCATATTGACAGACCACAGCATTGATAGACCACCATATTGACAGACCACAGCATTGACAGACCACCATATTGACAGACCACAGCATTGATAGACCACCATATTGACAGACCACAGCATTGACAGACCACCATATTGATAGACCACAGCATTGACAGACCACAGCATTGACAGACCACAGCATTGACAGACCACAGCATTGATAGACCACCACAGTATTGATAGACCACCACAGTATTGATAGACCACAGCATTGATAGACCACAGCATTGACAGACCACAGCATTGACAGACCACAGCATTGATAGACCACCACAGTATTGATAGACCACCACAGTATTGATAGACCACAGCATTGACAGACCACAGCATTGATAGACCACAGCATTGACAGACCACAGCATTGACAGACCACATATATTGATAAACCACAGCATTGACAGACCACCATATTGACAGACCACAGCATTGACAGACCACCATATTGACAGACCACCATATTGACAGACCACAGCATTGATAGACCACAGCATTGACAGACCACCATATTGACAGACCACAGCACTGACAGACCACAGCATTGACAGACCACAGCATTGACAGACCACCATATTGACAGACCATAGCATTGACAGACCACATATATTGACAGACCACAGCATTGACAGACCACAATATTGATAAAAACCACAGCATTGACAGACCACCATATTGACAGACCACCATATTGACAGACCACAGCATTGATAGACCACAGTGTTGATAGACCACAGTATTGATAGACCACAGTATTGATAGACCACAGCATTGATAGACCACAATATTCAGATGACAGTCATTCTATTCCACAGACAAAAAAGGAAAATGATCAGATTTTGGGTTGATTGTATAATAGTTATTGCTTTCATCATTCTGTAAAAATAATTGTCTAAAGTGTGTGCTATATTTCTTTGTGCTATATTTTCCTGTACTCTAGAAAGGCAAACGTGGCTTTAATCTATGCTTGAACACACATTCTGAACCACATTCAGAGTTGTGTTGTATTCTTGGCAATTATGTTTTGAATTGAAGAGCCAACATGATTCAGGATGCACTAATTGATTGAAGCATTTTTTGTTTGTCTTTTCCATACATCTACTGCTCCATCCTTTCCTTTCCTCCCCTCAGACTCAGACTTTTTGACATTGCTTTATTGCAAAAGATTGAGCTTTGAATTGATTTCTTTAATATTGAGATAAAATTCATGTTGTTCATAGCCCAGCTGACTGCATTGAGACCATATCTTGTCATATTGTCAGATTCAGGAGATAAAGAAGTCTGCATTTGAATGGTAATCAAATGTTTGGCCCGCGCAAAGACTTGAATTGATTTTCAGGCATTGTCAGATTTTTATAAAGATTATATAGCCAGAATCCAGCAATATTCCTGTCAAGGCGTTATTAGGGAAGGGAAGTAACTTCATTTCTTCGAATTTATAATTGACTCCTGTCATTCTCTCCCTTTTTCCAAACCCCAGTCACTGTGTGCATGTGCACGCAAGTGATAGGTTCATTAGTGAGCTGATTGTGCTCATACTGAAGTTTATGTAATCATTTTTATATCATTACGCTGTTTATCAATAATTGCTGATTCTCTGTGTGTGTGTGTGTGTGTGTGTGTGTGTGTGATTACATATATATGTTGGCAGGTTTCAGTGAAGTACCAGTCTGATGTGCTAAAGCTGATTCAAACTTTTGTACTGTTTCCTTTATATGTTACAGGTAACTCTGTTACATTTTGTTTCTTTCCATGCTCATTTGCCTTCTCTATCCTGTGTATGGATTTGTGTGTGTGTGTGTGTGTGTGTGTGTGTGTGTGTGTTGTGTGCGTGCGTGCGTGCGTGTGTGCGTGTGCGTGTGCGTGCGTGCGTGCGTGTGTGTGTGAGTGTAGTGTGTGTGTGTGTGTGTGTGTGTGTGTGTGTATGTGTATGAATGCACGTGTATGTGTGTGTGCATGTGTGTGTGTGTGTGTGTGTGTGTGTGTGTGTGTGTGTGTGTGTGTGCAGCAAGATTGATCTTTCAAACCCCAGGAGGATGAAAATTTTAAGCTGAATCTTGCAACTTGTCCATGTCTTGCATACCTCATTAGCCCCCTTATGCACATACATACAATGAAAAGTCAATATGACAGCACTGCAGTCTCATATTAACAACGTCTTGAAGTGAGAAGCAGAAATGGATAGGAGCAGAAATGGAAGAGGAAGAACATGAACAAACACAGCTTTACTCATACATACCCGACGTAGGTATGGTTGACTAGAAACGGGAACCAAACATCACAGAAGGACAGTCAGCGGCTACGAACTGGAAGAAAGAAAAAAAAGCTCTTTTAGCTTGACATAGATTTTGTGTGCATTTTGTAAGTGGTATTGACTCCTTTAACTGATGGAATGATGATCAGTTTTTTTGTGTGCAGCTTTTGCGGAAGAAACTCAGATCCTGTCCATCGAACTGTTTGAAGACTTTTGGGACGACTATGTAAGTATTCCCACCCCTTCCCTGTTCCATCTCCTTTCCAACTTTATCCCTGCTAACAAGCTAGTGATACGATGCTACAGACAAACTGTCAGTTTGCAGTAAACCCAAAATAAGCATGAAAGCTACTGCAGATTTGTCACTCTCCATATCGGTCATTAAAAGATCATAGTTCGGACCTTGAAATTAAATGACCAGAGATCTTCAGCAGTTGTTCAGAGACTGTGAGGACACTGGAACCTTTTAGGGAAATGTTTGTGCATGTTATGTTTTCTTATAAACCTTCGCCTCTGCCATAGGTCATGGATCTCAGTAGACCCATGGTTTTTCTGAAGGATTGAACCCTTGCCGTAGTCAAGTCAAAAACACTTTATCATCTCCAACGACAAATTAAGATTGGCCATAAGAACATGTCTATGGATCTATATTTAATAAATTAGTAAATCACACCCAACCATCCACCGCCACCCATCCACCTACTCACTCACACACAGAGAATAATATATACACACACACACACACACACACACATATACAAACAAGCTTTCTGAACCAGATCTTATTGAAAGTTCAGTTTTGATTCAGGAGTTTGGAAGGAAATTGTTTTTAGTTCTGTTTTGTTTGAATTTTGGAATTTTGAATCTTCATCCAGAAGGATGTGGGGCTCTCCATAGACCCCAAACATTTACTGAAAGAGTAATGCCTTGCTGTGGTTTTGTTTTTGTTTATCCTTTATCAACAGAAATGGTTTTTGGTACAGGAGTGGGTCCATGCTTTACTGATAAATTATGAAATTTTGTGAAGGCTGGCTGGTCATCCAGTCATGATGATGAAAAATGGTCTTTCCCCTCACGTGTGGTCATTTGCATATCATTTTAATACTGCAGACATATAAGGCTTACTACGCACACTCTATTTCAGTCCTTTGATAGGAATAGTAACGAATGAAAATTCAAGAAAAATGCATGACGTCAGTGGACGGCCCATAGGCAATGGAAGTACATTTTTACTATGACGTCAGCTGATGTCTTAAAGGCACTCAACGGGGGTTAATAGAATTAAAACAGATTTCACTACTGAGAGGCATAGGATCACAGTGGAATGTGTTTCCAGTCACAGAGGGTTGCTGGAGACTAAAGTCAAATCTATACTGCTTGCCTTTTGCTTGGGATTGCAGAGAATGCATAGTATTGAAAGACGGGGAGCAGATATGCAAAATAATGTAATATGTGCATTACATATGATATTCTTGGCAATTCCACAGAGCTGACTTAGTCTTTGCTGAAATCTCATTGTTGACGCAGTCCGAAGGTCTCTGATGTCACTATGTATGTTTAATAATCATGATTACCGCAAGATCAAGTGGACAGCTCCCTCGGCTGGATTGATCTGATTTGAATGGAGCTGCCAGCTGGTCTGATTTGTATTACTGATGTCATATTCAAGAGAAGTTAAGCAAAGCCATTTGACTAATCACAACCTATATCCTTGAATACAGGGTGAAAACGATTGTTTTGCTGGATTGTTATGGCTTAATTAGCAAATGATTCAAGTGTTCATTTCAACTACTTGTCAGACACTTAATATATCCTGTCATATTGACAATTTTGTTTTTTAGATCTCGAGCACAGACCTTTTAAAGAATAAGAATGATGAAATATGTGAGAGAGACATTGAAGAAGGCAGATGATGAAATTTGTGAGAGAGACATTGAAGAAGGCAGATGATGAAAATGTGTGAGAGAGACATTAAAGAAGGCAGATGATGAAATTTGTGAGAGAGATATTGAAGAAGGCAGATGATGAAAATGTGTGAGAGAGAGACATTGAAGAAGGCAGATGATGAAATTTGTGAGAGAGACATTGAAGAAGGCAGATGATGAAAATGTGTGAAAGAGACGTTAAAGAAGGCAGATGATGAAAATGTGTGGGAGAGACATTAAAGAAGGCAGATGATGAAAAAATGTGTGAAAGAGCGTTAAAGAAGGCAGATGATGAAAATGTGTGAAAGAGACGTTAAAGAAGGCAGATGATGAAAATGTGTGGGAGAGACATTAAAGAAGGCAGATGATGAAAATGTGTGAAAGAGATGTTGAAGAAGGCAGATGATGAAAATGTGTGAGAGAGACATTAAAGAAGGCAGATGATGAAAATGTGTGGGAGAGACATGACAGAAAGTGAAATATGAAAAAATGCCTGAGAAGGATGATAAAGAAAGTGAACAATCAAAATGCTGGGGGCTGACATAATGACTGAACTGTGAAGATACATGAGAACTTTGTAGTTGTTGCATAAGTGTTTGTTGCCCTGTGTGTTGCTGTGCTGCAGTACCAGCCGGCTGTTGGGGCGGTGTTGGAAATCCACAGTCGCTACTTGACCTTCTATTCTGCACAGCTGCAGTTCCACGCTCCTATGCTGGACTGAAGTAGGCCCCTCACTGTTACTGGTCATTCCATCTTTTGAAGATCAGTCGCTTTCCTTTCTAGTGTTCACTTCTTTCATGATGGTCTGTCATTTTTGTTTGTCACCGCGCCGGTGTAAATGTGTGTGTGTGTGTGTGTGTGTGTGTGTGTGTGTGTGTGTGTGTGTGTGTGTGTGCTTCATTTTGCAGTGTGGAGTGGTAAGCGTTGTGTTTCTGTTTGCTCTTGTAATTCATTGTCATGAACTGATCCATAGCTTCTTTCAATGCATCTAAAGAAAAGGATGAAGTTTTTAGTAAGACTTGCCTGCAGGCCAAGTCACAGCAGTGATACTGGTTATAACTATGAAACAAAATTCCCTGTGTAACCCATCCTCAAGTACAGGCTGTCTGGGATCCACACAGTATCAAAGTCACCAACAGATGGAGACGGTACAGCATTGTGCACTGCCCACTGGGTGGTGAGCTGGTGCCATCAGACAGTCAGTGAGGAGGATGTGCAGACTGTTGCACTGAACCCCACTCAAACACCCAAGGCACACAGTGAGCCTGGCTACCCTCCTCAAGTTCCATCATGGAGAAGTTGCTATCGGCACCTCGTACAAACCAACTCCCAATCCAGCAACAAGAAGTACTTGACAGTACCAGCAGGTGACATTCCTTAGCCCTTCATGGCAGACCAGTTACAGGAAGAATTCTATTCCACAGACCTTCAGTGTCTCAAACTGCCTCTCACCTAAGGTCGTGACATCGTCCTTGGACATAGGCCTCACATTAGGGATTTGGACACTGTTTCCCAACCACCCTGTTTTTTCATTTCCTCATGCCACGTTGCCCCCCCCCCCTCACCCCCCCCCCCAGCCCAACACCTACCCCCCATTACTTCTGCTTCCAATTTAAGCTGATAATTCAGGCAGGCTATACATTGCAATTTGTGCTTTATTGAAATCTGGCATCCCCCCATACTTTGTTAATTCAGGTAGAAAATGTTATGTATTATGTTTTTAAACATGTTTAGTTGTGGCCAGAGAATAACTGTTTCATCAAGGCAGCAAGATCTTGTGCACATGATTCAAATGTCACTCTGGACAGCTTTTTCTCCTTCTATCCATCAGACTCTTAGTGTTGGTCTGTGTGAGTCTTTTCAGATAAAAGGAAATAATTTTTGTAGCACAAATATAATTCATGTGAAGAAAACCAGCGTCAGGAAGAGAACTGACAAACTTCTGTATGAAAATTTTGATAGGTAAACAAAAAGAATGTAGAGGTTAATACAGACATATGCGGATTGCCTCATTGGTTTTTGGCTCAAGTGGGAAGCTGGTACCATGTACTGAATTTCATCCATGTCATGGGTACGAGTTTTGCTCCTTTGCTTTTGTGTTTGTCTTTTGCTTTGTTTAGACCCAAACGTCAAGTCTGTGTCTTGGGCCTGGCTGATGTCAGGACATGTAATGAAAGACGTAAAAAAAAGCCTTGTCATTAAAAAAAAAAGTCTCAAACCAGAATGAAACTGCCTAGCATCCTCATAACCCTTATCTGTGAGGATCATTGTCAGCTGGGAAAAGTAAAACATTCTCCATGCACAGCTCTTGTGATGACCATAAGTTTGATTTTTCTCCATGTCCATACCTTGTTTGTGTCAAAGTCTTGAGAGCCTTGTCATTGGGACTGTTCTTAAACTAGGCTACACACTATGGTCTCTCTCTGGAGAGAAATGTGCACTCATGTTGGTAATCATTAGTATTCTTGTAGACTCTGCAACTGTGCAGTTATTGTTGTCAGAAGGGTTTAGTAGGTGGTGTCCTGCAGAAGAGTGAATGAAGTATCAGGAATAAGCTGCATGGGAATAATGCCACTGAGATATCTCCTGAGGCAGCGCCCCCCCCCCCCCCCCCCCCCCCCCCCCCCTCCCCAAGGACTTGAGCAGTGAAGGCAATAACTGTTCAGTTCAGTTCAGTGGTTGTTTCAACATCTGTCCATCATCGATGATATTAGACAATAATAAAAGGCGACAAACATCACTGAGAATGTCAGATCTACTGTCTCTGGTCATTTGCCCTCACGTCTCTCCTTCACATGTTAAAAATTAGACACTAAGAATACTTCTGAAAATACTTTAAAAAAAATCACAACAGTCTGACCAACTCTGACTGGGCAATAACGTGTGTGATGTCTGTAATGCATGTGTCATGCAAAATATGGTCAATGCTTTCAAAATATGCATTACTTATAATACCTTTTAATTTGTATCGCCCTGTTGAAATTGGGCAGTCTACTAGTAAATGATGACAGAAATTTTCTCCAGACATATACACCTAACATCAGAGAGAGAATTTTGTGTTCCATGTGTTTAACCTAAGTTTATTGGCAATCTGTGCTATATATCTTGGGCAGGAAGGCAATTCATGTGACTTTTTAGTGAAATATCTGGTATGTATACATTTTTCCAACAAATGAAGTGTATTAGATGGTTTCAAAGGACATTCAGAAATAGGCTGAACATTTCCCAGAGCTCCCTGTTTGGCCAGATTATCTGCTATTTCATTCCACATTAAGTTAAACTGCAATGTGAGGGTACCCAGCAAAAAAGTGCCCAAACATTGATTTCTTAAAAACAGTGAATGACATATCTAATTTTGTAAAATAAATCTATTCTAGTTTCTGCGGTTCCAGTGTTGCAGTGATTAAAGTGTAAAGTGACTGATTCTTGAAGCAGGCAGTAACTGTCCATAGCCAGGGAACACTGGTCTAAGCATTGTTAACTCTGAGACATGAAGCTCTCAGTGTCAGTCTCTGTATGGACGTTGACAAGGTTCGCTGGTGCAGAGCAGCTTTTCCCCTCTGGAAGTGATATCGCTGAAGTGAAACAGCTGTCATCAACATTGTTGCCATTCAACCAGAACACAGGGATGCTATGGAAACATTTTTACTGGTACTAGTTCAAACTGTGCTCTCAACAATTTGTTGACCTAGCTGAGCATAACATACTGGAAAACATGATGCACAGCAACTATACATGTAGATATAGGGAAAAGAAGAAAACTGGGTGGTGCCATATTGTGGAGTGTGCTTTCTCTGTGGATAAACTCTGAATTTTGTACAGAGAACCTGGGGGCTGGAATAGCTCAGTGGTAGAGCGCCAGACTCGTAATCTTGGGGTTGGGGGTTTGAATCTCTGCCGGGCTGTTTTGGAACAGGGGGATTTTTCCCTCGGAGTAACATTGGTTCTGACTCCATTTCCCGTACAGTCCTTCAAATGAGACTATAAACCAAGGTTCCGTGTGTAAACGCACACATAACATCTTGCACACACGTAAAACCCCATCACCAACTTTCGGAAGAGAAGACCAGTTTGGCCGTTGGTGTGGATGGCACATTACACATAGCATGTACCTTCCCTGAAGATGGAGTATGGCTGCCTTAATGGCGGGATAAAAAACGGTCATACACACAAAAATTCTGCTCCCTTTGTTTGGTAGATGGGATTAATCCTTGCCTGTCTATACAGGGAGTGTCCACAGGAGTACGCAAAAACGAAAACAAAACACCCCCCCCCCTCCCACCCCCCCACCCCCCACCCCCCGAGAACTCTGTTACCAGAAGAAATGTATGCAATACAGGGCAATACAAGTCCATTCTTGAAAACACAGTGCAACACAATACAATGTTGCTCAGTACAATGTAGCACAGCGCAATATAGAGTTATGTTCTCTGTACTTGATTTAGAAATGGTGTGTGATTGAATGTAAATGGTTCACCCAAGCATGCATACTGCGCCAAATTTGATGCAATGTGATTCAGGAGAGCCCACCCATCTGCAGTGATTCAGTCTTTAAGGTTATCATTACCTGCGGTCAGGCTACTTGGCTTGAGTCTACAGTGACTGTTTGCTGATGCAGGTACTACCTGTTCTACTACCCATTGAGCAGCGGGGTGTGTGGCATGGCCTTCAACTGCCTGTGGCTGACCGCCCTGTTCCTCCTCAGCTGGTACAGACTGGGGGAGGGGCTGCTGGAGGGGTGGCTGACGGGGTCTGACGTGTCCTCGGAGTGTCTGCACACCAGCGAAGACAGTGAGATGGATGGCGGCGGACGCCAAAGGGAGCAAGAGGAGAGGGTGAAAAGTAAGAGTCAGTGTGCTTGGGGCTAGAGTGAGGATGTCATGGTATGGTATATGGTATTGTGTTGTATGTAGTCTTACGCTTTGTTGCGCTTATTTCTTCTCTTCTTGTTTACTCTCCTGTATCTGCTGATGTTCTGTGTTTTGTAGTTTCCTCCTCTTGTTGGTTTTTTCTTCTGTATTTGACTGTGTTGTCAGGACATAATTCTTGGGGATGTTGGCAGGGTAAAGGACGGATGGCAGCGAATGGGAAATAAACACTTATTGGCAAAATAATGATAAGAGACATACATACCACAGAGAGGCAGAGGTATGACTATGTGCCTTGGTGTAATGCTGTGTCTACATTGCAAATCTGTTTCAGATTACATTCAGCCTTTTACCATTTCTACCTCAGCGAAAGCTTCAGAATCAGCCGAAAATATTGGAAGCAGCACGCTCAACCAGCCTGGGGCAGATACAGACCAGCACACGATGCCGTCAAAAGAAAACTGCAGTCACATTCAGCCATTTACTATTGCTGTTGCGTCCTCCAGGCAAAGAGGAAAGGGCCAGGACCACACAGAGACCAAAAGGGTCATGGTGGCGGATGCAGATGCTGGTGATGATGGGAGGTGTCGTCAAAGGATGAACGTGTTGAATTCTTGATGATTTTGTTGAAGTCTGTGTGACCATGTGATAGCATAGAAGTCATTTGTCTGTATTTTTAACCATACGCTGTTAGGACAGTAATACATTTTTCAGTTACTCTTTTTATGCAAATGAAGAAATTTAGATTATTATCAATGATTAACATTGTGATGATTTCAGAGGTGTGCAGAGGACAGGCCATTGATAGTGACTGAAAGGGGAGGGATGGGGGTGGGTGGGAGTATGGAATGTAAGTGAATTGATTCAGAAAACTCTGCTTTGTAACCTTGACCTGACAAGGTGACAGAGATGAGTCATCTGTGAGGTATCAGACTGACACCTATCTGACACAGATGAGTCATCTGTGAGGTATCAGACTGATACCTATCTGACAGAGATGTGTCACCAGCGAGGTAACAGATTGATACCTATGTCAGTCAGTTCTCTCTCAAGATTTCTTGATCACGGTGCTAAGTCTTCTCATGGAGTTCACAGACAGGTTTTTTCTCCTGAAGAAGTCACATGGTGCCTGAGACCAGAGTCTGGATGTTCTGCCCCAGAAATGTGGAGGCCATGCGAGGTGATCTGGCGTTGAGCGAAAGAACAGGATCCTGTGACCTGCCTGGCCTCTGACAAGCGTTACAACACTCACATCACCTGACACATGTTTGTGTCTAAAGACACATCTCCGGTTGCCTGAGAAAAGTCTCCAGAAGGGACTAAATGTTATATACACAGAAGAAAAAAACAGCAAGAGGTGGTCTCCAAACTGTGCTCTCTGCAGGCCAAAACCATGTTGACCCTGTTAGCAAGACAGCATTGCAGGGTGGTGTTTCAATCTTTTTAGCGTGTGCATGTGCGAATCTATGCATGTGTATGTGTGTGTGTGTGTGTGTGTGTGCGTGTGTGTGTGTGTGTGTGTGTGTGTGTGTGTGTGCGCGTGCGTGTGTGCATGTCTGCATGCGTGCATGTGTGCATGTGTGCGTGTGTGTGTGTGCGTGCGTGTGTGCATATGTACGTGTGTGCTCATGCAAGATAAACGGAAAGTAGCTGGGGCGATCTTCACCAGCTCTGTAAAGACAGATCATTGGCAAGGTCAGTATCGACAACTGATTAAAGTTTGAGGTCTGTGGATACCATACTGTGGAAATATCAAAGGGAAAATGGTTCTCCTGCAAACTAGAAGAGTACTTGGGGGAGGCTTCTGCAAAGGTTGAGCAGCCTGTTTAGCTGCAAGGTTTTAGCTCAGCTTGTTACTGTGCGGTGACTGGATAATAGCACAAGCCCCTCTCCCCCTCCCTATCCACCCCATGAATGTTATTGTGCTCACTGAACGCTGGTTGAAATGTGGATCAGCACCAAATCCTAAAAGTTCATATCTATCAATGGATCTAATAAGTTTGATTATTGTCATTGAGATCTGTGCATTAATTCCTCAGGAATATACATAATTATATATGTATGATATATATATATACATAGATACATATATATATATATACATATACATATATATATATATACATATATATATATATATATACAATATATATGTATATATATGCCTGGCTCCGTGATCGAAGATTAAGGAAGAAGTGGCCTTAGTCGGCTGCAGGCAGGCTCTTGGCTGACGAGACCAGTGCAGGATGTGCAGGCTCAGCCACTGCGGCTGCAGGTAAAAGTCTGATCAGGTTCAATGTCATAGCAGCATCGTGTTTCCAACTGCGTCTTTTGTCCTCAAGAGTGGCCCTACTGGTGTTTTTGAAGGAAGAGACAGCTTTGTTAATAGACTGATGCCAGGGGTTGTGATCTGCAGCTAGGAAGGACCACTGGCAATGGTAGATAGGACAGGCATCGAGGGTTTTTTTTCTTTGTATCGCTTTTTTGGTGCCCCTCTGTTGCAACGACCCATGGAAAGTTCTTGTCATACAGGTTGAACTTGAGCAGGCAATGCTTCTCCATCCTGGAGACATGCCCTGCCCAGAGAAGCAGGACCTCAATGCTGGTGAGCTCTGGCTGTTCAAGGACTACAATGTTGGTGATGAGGTCCACTCCAGTGAGTATTGAGGATGGAGCAAAGGCAGTGCTAATGGAAGTGCTCAAGGAGTCTCATGGGTAATGGTAGGCGACCCACAACTCAGAGCAACAGGTATACAGGAGGGTAGTAAGTGTAATGGCTTTGCACACTCTGATCTTGGTGCCTGTCTTCAGACATTTGTTGTTCCACACTCGTTTGTACATCTATCAAAAGCACTGTTTGCCTTTGCCAGTCTGTTGCTGATTTCCCCGTCAATCTTGGTCGTTGAAGAGATGATGCACCCCAGATAAGTGAACTGAGGGACTGTTTTCAGTTCAGTCTCTGGAAGTGTGGAGGGTGGTACTCTACCCAAGGTGCAGGCTGGTGGGGAATCTCTGTCTTCATCAAGCTGACTTCTAGTTCAAAGAGCTGGGCAGCCTCTGCAAAGCAGGTTGAGATATCCTGTAAGACTTTCTCCGTGTGGAGAGCAGAGGCATTGTCGTCAGCAAAGAGGTGTTGGATCAGCTGCTCCAGGGTCTTCATGTGGGGGCCTTTGTCATCTGACATTGAATAGGCTGCCATCGAGATGATATTTGATGTAGACTCCATCTTCATCTTCAAGGGTCTTCAGTGGCTTGTTTGAGCATCGTGCTGGAGTATACGGTGAAGAGAGTTGGTGCGGGTCACAACTCTGCTTCACCCCTTTTTGATGAGGAAGGGCTCTGACAGCTCACTGGTGAATCTGAACTGGCCACGCTGATCTTCATAAAGCTCCATAACCATGCTGAGGAACTTTGGAGGACAGCTGAGTTTGTTCCGTGATCTGCTGTATTCCTTGTCTGCTGACAGTGCTGATTGCTTTGGTTAGGTTGATGAGCGATGCATACAGTCCTTTGTTTCGCTCCCAGCACTTCTCTTGTAGTTGCCTGGGAACAAACAACATGTCTGTGGTGCTCCTGTTAGCCCTGAAGCCACACTGGCTCTCCGGGAGGTGGTCTTCAGCGATGGTGGGGACCAGTCTGTTGGCCCTGAAGCCCCACTGGCTCTCTGGGAGGTGGTCTTCAGCGATGGTGGGGACCAGTCTGTTGGCCCTGAAGCCACATTGGCTCTCCGGGAGGTGGTCTTCAGCGATGGTGGGGACCAGTCTGTTGGCCCTGAAGCCCCCCACTGGCTCTCTGGGAGGTGGTCTTCAGCGATGGTGGGGACCAGTCTGTTGGCCCTGAAGCCACACTGGCTCTCCGGGAGGTAGTCTTCAACGATGGTGGGGACCAGTCTATTCAGCAATGTCTTTGCACGGATTTTTCCTGCAATAGAGCCCAGAATGATACTCCGATAGTTAGAGCAGTCAGACTTTCCCCTCTGTTCTTGTACAGGGTGATAATGACTGCATCAACGAGTTCTTGTGGTAATTTGCCCTGTTCCCAGCAACAGACAAAGAGCTCATACAGTTTTGCATGTTATACAGGGCCCCCATGCTTCCAAACCTCTGGTGGAATTCCATCGACTCCTGCAGCCATACAACTCTTCAGCTGCACTATGACTCTGGTGGTCTCTTCAATGGTGGGCAACTTGTCCAGGTCTGTTCTCAGTGGCTGTTGGGGAGCGTGAAGAATAGCTGATTCATGGACTGAGCAGTTAGCATTGAAGAGAGCCTGGAAAATGTCCAATCGTTTAGCATGATGTCGAAAATGCCCTATTTTACGATGAGGGAAAAAAAAAAAAAATCTGCAGATCTGTCCTTTGATCCCAATCTTTACCAAACACGTTTTTGTTAAAATCAGTATAGTGTAATCTAGTTGACAGACAGACAAACACACAAACCAGGGGACACGGATGAAACATAATCTTGTTGGCGGAGGTTTTAAAACATTTGTAATCTATTCTGCTTACGCAGTGCAGGGCCTCACACCACTGTCTGGTTCAAGATTTTTTTAGATTCATAGTGACTGCTGTGCTAAATATATCCACAAAGCTGTGATTGGGAACTCTATATAAAGTATGACAAGCCATGCACGTCAGTCTGCAGATTTTGTATCCTCTTTTATTGATGCTATATTTATTTGAAGTAAAATCTGTCTTCTCCACCTAAATGCAGTGTCCACTGCTATGAAATGGCAGTCATAATAGTAAATGTCTCCATGTCAGTGCAGTGTCCATTGCTGTTGTCATGTGGTGGACACAGTGGCCAACTGCTCAACTTCAATGCAGTGTCCATTGTTGCTGTGGTGTAACAATCATAGGAGTTGATTTCTCCACATGAATGCAATGTCCAACTTTTTTTTTTTTTTTTTTTTTTTGTTGGAGACAGGTTAAACACTGTACTTCTTGTATGTCATCCTTTTAAATATGAACTGAAAAGTTCTGTCATCCAATTAATGGCAATAGATAAAATGTTGCCTGCAGGATGATATTGAATACAATCAATGAAATAATAAAGGCTGAAGAAGAATTAACTTTTTAGAAAAATAACAATGATGTTGAGTCCCAAAGGGACATCATCAGGAATGTTATCTATTCAATTTGATGAAGTCCCTTTGGTGTGACACATCTCCACTATTTCGTTTGTTCTGATTTTTTTTTTTTTTTTCGCAGAAGGATTGTTTCTTTTACCATCTTCATCTTTCTTTTTTTTTTTTCATCGAATGACAAGTTTCATATATTTAGATTGAGAGGGTTAAAAAAAAAAAGTGATGTGCCTTATGATGGAACTGTATATGTGTCTGATATTTGGATGAGCGAGATGGTGTTTGATGATGCCCTTTGTTATGTTTAACAATATCATACTCTTTTGTGATTCACAAGCAGTTGTTGTCAGGATTAGACATTTTTTTTCTAAAAAGTTTCATATGGATGCAGATGAATGAAATATTAACTGCTCAGGTAATTTCACTCGGTTAACATGACAAAATATCATCAGTAAACATACATACATACCCATGTTGCAAGAGAAAGTGTATGTGTGTATGTATGTGCGTGTGTGTGTGTGTGTTTGTGTGTGTTTGTGTGTGTGTGTGTGTGTGTGTGTGTGTGTGTGTGAGAGAGAGAGAGAGAGAGAGAGAGAGAGAGAGAGAGAGAGAGAGAGAGCTTGTGCAAGTACAGTTATGTGTGCATGAGTCTGTTATGTGTACTAATACAGTTTTAGTAAGGATGTTCTTGCCGTCTGGAAACTCAGTGTTTTTTTTTTTTTTTTAATTTTACAGTTTTATTCCCCTGAATTTTTTTTTTTAGAAAGTTGTCTTTTCAATGGTTTTACAGTCTTGTCATGACTATGATAAAAAAAATTCACTGTTTGAAAAATAATGAAACTATGAGTTTATAGAGAATATTCTGATATTTGCTTGTCTTATATTCAGAAGATGAATAGTTGTTGTTTAGTTGCTGCCATTTCTGTAAACGTGAGGATGGTAGCTTTCATGTTTGACCAAGGTGTATGTCTGTTATTTCTTTTTTGTTGTTTTGTTTATCCATTTGTTTTTACTAAGTTTTGCAGTAAAGGGGAGTAACCAGTTCCCCCAATTTGAGAGCTCTTCTGCACATGAGTCAAGAAATTTAATTTCATTGCGGGCAGTTTTGTCCTGGAAAGGCTGAGGCATGCAGGGAGTACTTGCAACATTAGTGATCAGTTGAACACACACACACACAGACATAGACACACACACACACACACACACACACACACATTGATGGAATATACCTGAAGGAGTAAAACATTGTCATTTGCAATTTTTTTAAATGACGTAGTCTAAAATTGTGTCACTCACACACATATTAATGGAATATACCTGAAGGAGTAAAACATTGTCATTTGCAATTCTTTTAAATGTCGTAGTCTAAAATTGTGTCACCCAGTTTTTTTTTCTATTGGCTGAACGATCATAAACCTATCAAGTATTTTTGCGTCAATGCACTTTTGTTCATTGATTGTTTATTTTGTTTGTGTGTTTTTGTTTAGAAGAAGAAAACAGTCATCAGGAAAGTACAATTTCATTGTTTATTTTTTGTTCACAAACAGAAATTAGTTGTAAGAAAATATATTTAAAAAATGATTGCACGTTCATTTTCGGTGTCCTGAGTGTTTTGTATCTTGCCTGAAGAAGACCTAAGAGGGTCAAAACATGTCATGTTTTGTCTTGTAATTTGTTTGTCTGCATTTTGTGGTGGTGCATTATCACAAACATTTCAAATTTGTTTAGATTTCCGCCTACAGTCACCTCACATTCACTTTTCAACTATATTGAAAAAAAAGAACAAACATGCAGACAGAAAAGGAAATACAGAACAAAGAAAAAGAAACATGCAAACAAAAAATCAATGTTCTGAGAAACTGATATTTTTCTCTATCAAGATCATTGGCATGAATAGCATACAGAAAGATGAGACAGACAAATAATCAATCAGTCAGGTAAGGTGATTAGGTCTCAACGATGACTATACCCATGGTAGGGTGATAAACCAAATGTACAGTTTCTTCAAACAAAGTAAACAAATTCACAAGAAAATTCCCAACTTAATACACAAGCTCAGTTTTGTTTAATGAACAAATCACTAACGGTAGAAAAGTAAATGAATAAATGAACTGATATGTATACGAAATCAACATTTTGTTTCTTTCTTAAAGTTATGTTGCTGGTTTAACTTCACTTTTTTATTCATACTTTAAAAACACTTGTACATTTAATTTTTTAATTAACCAGGTCTGGATTCAATTGTTTTGTTGATAGCTTATTTTCTATTCTATTCCATATGTCATTACTGGCAACATCATTTTTCATTGTCATTATTTTGTTTTGTCTTGTTTTAAAAGTATCTTCTGGATTCTTGATCATGGTAATTGGAATTTATAAAGTGTAGCACAGCACCATAACAAGTCAGCTCTGGATCTTCAAACATGAACAGTATGTGGAATCGTTTTAGTTTCTTTGTTTTTAACTGAATTGTCATTCAGCAATTTGAATATATATTACACTCAGGCACAGACACACACACACACACACAGTCACAGACACAGACACACACACAGACACACACACAGACACACATACACACACACACACATGCACACGCACGCATGCACACATGCACGCACGCACGCACACACTCGCTCACACACACACACACACACACGCACACACACACACACACCAATCCTATCAATCACCAGAAATTTCCACATGCTTTGAGCACAGATTAACAAGTTGTTGCCTGTCTGTTTGCCACTTCCATTTGAAAAGGAATCTACCTTCACTAATGAATCTGCTACTTCTTTGAAAAAAGAACCCAAACAACTCAATGAACCATCTCCTAGTATCTTTCCCTTTGACAACATTGAGGACACTAGATGAATTCAAATCAGCTCTTCAAACCTGCAGTGACTCTGCTCCTGGTATGGATGACATCCACTGACAACTTCTGAATACCTCCCAGAAAGCTGTCTCCTTTTTCTTTGAAAAGTGTACAGTCTTACCTGGACTCCAATTCCAAAACCAGGAAGAGACTAGCTCAAACGTAGGTATTGTCTGCCAATAGTTGTGAACAGTTCCATTAACTAGAGAAGATGTAGGTATTGTCTGCCAATAGTTGTGAACAGTTCCATTAACTAGAGATGATGTAGGTATTGTCTGCCAATAGTTGTGAACAGGTCCATTAACTAGGAAGATGGAGGCATTGTCTCCCAATAGTTGTGAACAGTTCCATTAACTAGGAAGATGGAGGTATTGTCTCCCGATAGTTGTGAACAGTTCCATTAACTCAAAAGATGGAGGCATTGTCTCCCAATAGTCTCACAGTAGTTGTGAACAGGTCCATTAACTCAAAAGATGGAGGTATTGTCTCCCGATAGTTATGAACAGTTCCATTAACTCAAAAGATGGAGGTATTGTCTCTCCAATAGTTGTGAACAGTTCCATACACTCAAAAGATGGAGGTATTGTCTCCCAATAGTTGTGAACAGTTCCATTAACTCAAAAGATGGATCCAGATGCAAGTGAGATGACTGCAGGCGGAAATCTAAAACAAATCTTAAATAAATGTTAGCGAACCGCCCAGAGAAACGTGGACAAACGAGTCGCAAGACTAGTCACAAGTCTTGTGACTCGTTTGTCCACGTTTTCTCTGGGCGGTTCGGTAACATTTATTTAAGATTAAAAAGATGCAGGTATTGTCTCCAGTAGCTCTGAACAGTTCCGTCAACTAAAAAGATGGCCTACTCTTGGCTGATGTGGAAGCTGGAGACCGATGGCCTTTCGGCCACAGAATGGTGCGGTTCCACAAGCCGTGATCTATGCTGGACCAATTCATCCATTTTGAAGCCAACATCTGCAATGCTTTAAACACATTATGTATTAGTGTGTGTCTATCCATCAGTGTGTGTGTGTGTGTGTGTGTGTGTGTGGAAACCACCCCTCTCCAACCCTCCTCTAAACCTTTCTCTGAACTATAGTGCGAGTCTCTTCTGTGACCCTTCCGCCTCTTTTCCCGAATTAACACATTAGCATAATATTATGATGGCGTTTTTCACACCAAATTCCAAAAGAAATTTGAGGTGAACCCCTG
>JADBJO010000372.1:217500-227500 GCA_016801955.1 Conus betulinus | reverse complement strand
GAGAGAGAGAGAGAGAGAGAGAGAGAGAGAGAGAGAGAGAGAGAGAGAGAGAGAGAGTCTTCCTCTGAAACTGTCAGTCTGTTGTGTGGTGATCTCTGCTGACGTGAACTGTTCAACGTGATGTTCATGCCGTTCAGCTTGCCGTGGCCATTCTCCGCTTACCTTCCCATACACTTTCAACAAGCCTCACAAGACCAGAGTTCTAGTGGGTACACGTTTGCCTTGAATCCAACATGTATACAGCCCTACGGTTCGAATCTCTTTCTTTCTCTTTTCCCCATCCCCGACGACACACTCCAGTCCCCCCCCCCCCCCCCCCCCCCCCCCGCCCCCCCCCCCCCCCCCCCCCCTCTCTCTCCATTACAAGTAACGCAGTGGCCTTTGAGTTAAAACAATATTCCGGTCCAAATACAGCGCACATCTCGCGTGCATAAGAGAGCCCACGGCAACATTCTGTCGCAAGAAAATCCATCGTACAACAGAATACGAAACGGTAGATTCAGTCAAGTCCAATCAAGTCAAACACAATCCCGTATAAAAGTATACAGCCAATCCATTCCAATCTATATAGTAAAATACAGCCACAGTTATAGACAGTGTCAGACAAATGATGTTAAACCGAATCTGCATATACGCACGCATACACTCTTACATAGCAGCGCGCACTCTGTTCCTCAGTCTCCGTCCCATACACAAAAGAAAACATGCACATGCGCAGAGAGAGAGAGAGAGAGAGAGAGAGAGAGAGAGAGAGAGCACTAATCGCACACATTTCAGAAAACGAACGAAAGAAACCAGAAAACACCTCTCCGACCTTGCCAGTCATTCAGCAGAGATAAAGTCCCCGAGTAGGGAGCTTACAGGGGAACTGTAAAGAGACAGGATCAATATGAACTGCCCACCGACCCACTTCATGGGCGGGAGACGCACCAGCTAAGATGGGGGGGGGGGGGGGTACCAGCCCAACATGTCGTTCCCAGCAGATCTGTGAACGCTTGGTTTAGTTCTGAGCCACAAAGGTACATAACTCGTGAAAGCTCCCACAGAGACAGACTTTTATTCACTGGAGCCCTGCTGTTCCATGCCTCCCCAACTCCCTTCCCCCCCCCCCCCCCCCCCCCCTCCTCTCCCCATCCTTCCTCGAGAAACTTCTCGTCTTCTCTCACTTCCATCCTTCCAATCCGCACACACACACACACACACACACACACACACACACGAACGCACACACACGCACATCTCTCTCTCTCTCTCTCTCTCTCTCTCTCCTCTCTTTTTTTTTTTACTTCTTTTTTTCCTTCTTGCCATTTTCCTTATCAGGAAAAAGCAATACGATTGATATGAGAGAAAACCTCTCTAACCAGTGTAGATTTCCCTTTGTTCGTGTTATTTTCTATCTGCCAGTCAGTCTGTCTGTCTCTGTTTCTATCTCTGTCTCTGCCTGTCTCTCCCTCCATCCCCCCCCCCCCCCCGTCTCTCTGTGAGCTTTTAACTCTTGACTACTATTTCGTTGCTGTTGTGTAGTCTCACATAACCCATTGGCAATATTGCTGTAAAAGCCAATGCCAATAAAGTATCACTGTCGGCATAAGTGTGTGTGCGTGCGTGCGTGCGTGCGTGCGCGCGAGCGTGTGTGTGTGTGTGTGTGTGTGTGCGCGCGCGTGTGTGTGTGAGGGAGGGGGAAGGCAGTACGGACACGTGCAAGTATGTAGATCTTTGTGGGTGCTTTCACAACTACTGCAGCTCTGTCACTGAGAAGCAAATGCAGCGTTCACAGATGTTGGTAAGACAAACTGGGCTGGCACACCATTCCTGTAAGACATGACCTTCTCTAGTATGACATTGTCATGGCTAACCAACACCCCCCCCCCCCCCCCCCCCCCTGAAGAAGACCGTAGAGCAGCACAGAGAGCTTGGTTTCAAAATGGAGTGACTGATGGCGGAGAACGAAGCCAAATTTAGAAAGAGAGGGGGTTAGTTACCGCCAAGGACATTGACAAACAAAGCACAGGACAAGACACGATGCATTTCGACCTATTGGGTCTTCTTCAAGCAAAAAAAAAAAACAAACAAACAAACAAAACAAAACAGATCACATTTAACATTTAGGACAGTACAAACAAAGAACGAAGAGTGACTTATCTGTCCATGTGTTAGGAAGAATGGCCGACGGACAGAAACGACAGAGGGGATTATGGGAGAGGAAAAGGGGGGGGGGGGGGGGGGGGGGGGGGGGGGGGGGGGGGGGGGGGGGGAGGGAGGGCGTGGGGGAGGGGGGGTGTGTGAAACGATGAGGTTTTTGTAGCTGGTTTAGTGGGGCGGTATTATATATTTGTGACGGTTGTGAAAAATGCACACACACACACACAACACACACACACACACACACACACACACACACACACACACATATATATATATATATATATATATATATATATATGTGTGTGTGTGTGTGTGTGTGTGTGTGTGTGTGTGTGTGTGTGTGTGTGTGTGTGTGTGTAAGGGATAGTAATGATAATAATGATAGTGGTAGTAATTATAATAAATAAGTAGATGGATAAAATGAAAGTAACTGTAATTAAAAAAAAAAGTGAATAAAATAGATAAATGATTTCGTTGGGTGATTAAGGAGGTGATAGTAGTTATGCACGGGTAGTTGTGAAAGGTGTGTGGGTAATGTTAATAAGGCAGGGGAGGGGATGGAAGATTAATGGGTGATAAGGCATAATTGGGGGTGGGGGGGGGGTGGGGGTGATAAGGCATAATGGGGGGGGGGGGTGGGGGGGGTGATAAGGTATAATTGGAGGGCGGGGAGGATATGGGGAAAAAAAAAGGGGGGGGGGGGTGGTGGTGGGGAGGAGGGTAATGTGTGTGTGTGGTGGTGGGGGGGGGGGGGGGGGGGGGGGGCAAGAGAAGGAGATCATATCTCTCCATCCACTATGGGGTGGGGGGTATGGGTGTGGGCGGTTGGGAGGTTCACACAAATAGTGCTGTTGAAAAAGTAAACAATGCTGTGGGATGATGTTCATTGTGTCAGGTGAAACAATGTGTTGGCATTAATATGCTGATGTTGGTTGAGAAAAGAGAGCAATGATCAATGAAAACAGGGTATCATGTGTTACACACACACACACACACACACACACACACACACACACACACACACACACACACACACACACACACACAAGGGGGGGGGGGGGGGAGGGACCACATGTAAACAGTATTCTGGGTGAGTTATGATCATAATGAGACTAACACACACACACACACACACACACACACACACACACACACACACACACACACACATATATATATATATATACACTCATTAAAAACAAAAAAGAAAGGGGGGGGGGGGGGGGATCCACATGTAAACAGTATTCTGAGTGAGTTATGATCATAATGAGACTTTTTTTTTTTTTTCAATTGGGACTTAGTGAAAACGACCACACAGCTATGACTGGAACACGCCAGTAATATTGACAGTCCATCTTTTCCCATCCTGATACACACTGCCTGAGCACCTGCACATCTAATCCTTGTTGTCCTGATCTTCATCTTCACTCTTCAGGCGTGAAAGTCGGCTGGCCCGTTTGAAATTCATCGATATCGTGTACGCAACGCTGGTGGGGTGGTGGCGGTGGTGTGAGATGTGGGGATGGGGGTTGGGGGTTGGGGTGGAAGGGGGAATGCGATTAAACCAGTTTTGTCACGCCTCCATTCAGACCGATCCGGCTACCGTAACGGTTCCCGAGGCATAACCCCGACTGGCACAGCCCTGAATTTCATTGGTCCATCTTTGGTTACACCTCGTACACTTAGCATTAAAGGGACAATCATTTCAGCTCGCCCTTATAGAATACCTCAGTGGGAACCTTTGCCGTTGTTGCTAGCAGGGAGTTCCAGACTGGAATTGTTCTTGGAAAGAAATTGAATTTGAATGCGTTAATTCTGGTGAAACTTGCTTCACCTTTTAGAATGCCTGCAACGTGTTCTAGAATGGCTAAGAGTGAGATATGATCCGGGAGGGAATCAAGAGGATTTTGTCATTGATTTTATACATAAATAGAAGCTGGGAGTGGGTACTACGCCGAGGTCTTTGTAGCTCCCATTTCAGGCCTTTAAATCAATGCTGAAACGCTGTGGGTCCTGTCATATTTATTACAATTACACTTTGCCGCTCTGCACTACACCGTTTTCTATCGTCTTCCTTTGATCGTCCGCGAGTGGATCCCTGACAGCACAGTGGTATTCTATGTGATGTCACACGATTGAGGTACTGTTCGCCTCTTTGACATTTCTCTGAAGGAAGCCTACCACAGACTTTGCTTTCTGTCTGCCTCTCTCGTCATGATGGTTCTATCCGCCAGGATGGAGGTTCCAATAGTAAGAAGTGGTGCAATCTCTGAGGTCGATATTTGAGACGCCGCCTTCAGACATAACGGAGAAATGAGCCTGGAAACATCACACACACACACACACACACACACACACACACACACACACACACACACAAGAAGAAGTCAAAAGGACAGGTCCATTCAAAAACCTGAAAAGGTTGCAACGTTTGCAGTTACACTTCTTTTTATTCTCATTCAAACAAAGACATTCAATGTCAAAAAAATCATATCTTTGATGAGCTTCTGACACCCACGCGCTGTTTTATTGGAACGGGCCAGTGGTTTGCACATACTTATTATTATTTCCGGTGAGCGTAAACAACTTAAACAGTTTGATTCATTGCGACTCGGATGCGACTTCAGCCCGTCTTGCATTTGTCCTCTCCATGGAAACCATGGAACGACATAAGCAGAACATTTTTTCTACATAGCCATCAACAAAACTGTTGGGGGTTATAAAACGATAGAAGATACTGACTAGGAACTGCCCCCCCCCCCCCCCCCCCCCCCCCCCCCCCCCCCCCCCCCCCCCCCCCCCCGCTGCACTTTACTGCATGCATTGTTCAACAAACAACGCTATCCCTTACACCTTACTGCATACATTGTGTCGCTAATTATACCCATCTAACATTTTACGACATATGCCGGAAATACTTTACGACAAGCCTCGGTCAGCTAATTACACACTGCCCTGCAGTTTCCTGCTCGTGTATTTATAATGGTGACGATGGTGATCCAGAACAAACACCGGGTGGCTGAAGACACTCTGGCAATTAATCCATTTCAGCGAGTGTTCCCATGCAAAACACTCAACCACGTCCTTTCCACAAAAAAGTGTCATGAACCATTAAGGGAGGATTGTTGAAGAGCGATGTTCACACGTTTAAAAAAAGCACGCGATAATTTAAGAGATTCTTGGGTCAAATTAATGCTCATAGAGAAGAAAAAAAAAAGGCTAACACACACACACACACACACACACACACACACACACACACACACACACACACACACACAAATACATACGCACGCACGCACGCATGTACGTTCGCACGCACACACACAGGCGTATGCACGCACGCGCGCGCGCGCACACACAGACACACACACACACACACGCGCGCGCGCGCACGCGCGTGCACACACACACACACACACACGCACACGCGGGTACGTTCGAACACACACACACACACACACACACACACACACACACACACACACACACACACACACACACAGTCGTACGCATGCACGCACGCACGCACGCATGCACGCACTCACACACACACACACACACACACACACACACACACACACACACACACACACACACACACACACGCGCACGCATGTACGTTCGCACGCACACACACACAGGCGCACACACGTACGCACGTATGCAAGCACAACACACACACACACACACACACACACACACACACACACACACACACACACACACACACACACACACACACACACACAAAGAGGATATAATGTCGCCATCCCTAAAGGAGAAGGCAATTGGATGTGCAAAGTGCTCTCTGCACAGAAACTTAAAAAAGATTTCAACACTGCGTAATGCAAACACGAACTGTCAACATCGTTTAATGATGCATTAGATCCACGAAGAAGAGGAATGAAAAAAAGATCCAACAGAAGCTCTCTCTCTCTCTCTCTCTCTCTCTCTCTCTCTCTCTCTCTCTCTCTCTCTCTCTCTCTCTCTCTCTCTCTCTCTCTCTCTCATATAAGTTTACAGACACACACACATACAGAACATGCATTACAAACCACAATATAATGTAAATGAGGCACAAGTATGGCTGTGACATCCGTGTGCTTGCGAAGTTCTACTTTCCTCCTTAACTAACACACAAAGATGTCCAAACGAGCATAAAAAGCCGAAGAACAACACTGATTCTAGAAAACAACGATAAAACATAATTATTAAGAAGCCCTTTTTAACAGCGAGAGACCATTAAACAGATGCGTCTCTAAGAGTATTGCTCAAGTTTCCCCACAGGTGTCTGAGTCTCTCGGGCCTGGTTGACGCCAGGAGGATATATTATCATGAAAGTAAGCGTGGTGTACAACCCTATTATATCGTCTAAACCAGAGTGGAAATCCATAGCATCGTCCTAATCTTCATCATTCTCATCGATCAGATAAAAAAAAAGTCTCAAATTTCACTTTTCTGTGACGGCCTTTATGCCCTGCCGTCATGGAGATCTCAATGTCGATGTCCTCTCCACGTCTGTGCCCTTGGTGAAGTTCTGTCGGGGTCACCGGTACCGGAAAATTCAGACTGTCGCTGGACGGAGATGATGCCGCCCTCCGGAGGGAGACCTCGTTCACGCTGGCTCCGAGACCAAGCAATAATTGTTGACAATAGGGGGTTTAGTAGGTAGTGTCCTATGTGCGTTGGACCAGAGCAGGCACCCCCTAAACACCAGCGAAGTGATGCGGCAGCAGTGCAGTGTCTCCTCTGGTTGGTTTCCTCATGACGACTTGACATCGCTTGCTGTGGATTGTCGGTGCCAAGGCTGTGTGGCAGGACAAGCCAGTTCATGGCTGTGTGAGCGGTATGGGTGCCATGCTTCTAAGATGAGACAGGAAAAGAATGCAAGAATAAAAAAAAAGTCACAAGAAGCAACAAAGTAATCGTTAACGTATGCCAGGCTCACTAATATCAGTAGAATTAACATTGCCATCACCAATATATACGCAATTCAAATATATAAATTCAAAGCGTTACACATGTTTAATATATATATATATTTTTTTTGCCATAAGCATTTCACACCATATCTTCAGGGTGACATCTATTTCAACAAAACCAAATTTATCAAACCAGAAGTGACTCGGTAGCAGTGCTGTGTCTCCTCCGGTGGGTTGCCTCTTGACGACTTGACATTGACTGCTCCCTGTGAATTGCCGGTGCTGGAGTCGCGGCGGGCCTGACGGGGCTGTGGCTGTGGATGGGGTGTCGGAATGAGAGCGGCGTCGTTGCACTGCCACTGAGGTGGCGCGGAAGATGGGACAGAATAGAAAAGAAATTATCAAACCATGTAAACGTTTTTGTTTGTTCACTGAATTGCGATGAAATATCAGTCGTTCGTTCGTCGCACCGTCACAGTCAGCATACATGAATACTGGTATTTTGTCCTTATGACACAAACTACCCATTAAGCTATTCTCCGGACATATTCCATTCTCGACATAATATGCAAACAAAATGCGAACTTTTCAGGGGCAGCATTTTTACATACATACTGAATACTATTTCACAAGTGAAATGTATTGTTATTACTAAACAACAGGACCTTATTATAGCCAGTGTTCACCCTTGTCACATGTTTTATTAGTTTATTTCCTATTAGACAACATTACTCCCCTCCATCTCCCTTCACACTGCATGAATTTAATCTCAAGCTGAACAAATGCATTGCGATCAGAAAATATAGAAGACTGGACATTTGAACGAAAGTTTCAAGAGAAATAAAATCAAAAGAAGAAACACATTCAGTAACACCCAAATCAGACACTTTAGAGAGTAAACCACAATTAGTGCAATGAAGAAAAAAGAGCTGATTGTGTTGCTGACCTTCTCTGACTTAGTATGATGACCATTCAATCATTAAACACGATTTCTGATTTGCTTTCTGAATACAAATAGAGTCACACACATTTCTTTATTATTGTGCAGGCATTTAGACTTGTTTTACAAAACTTTCCTAACACACAAGGGTGCATGCATTCTGTCCTCACACTTACAAACAAACTTCCTCTCCTGATTCGAACACGGATTTGAATTCCCCGTACCGTTTCAAAATGGAGCGACTGATGGCGGAGAACGAAGCAAAATTTAGAAAGAGGGGGTTAGTTGCCGCCAAGGACATTGACAAACAAAGTCCTGTACTTTGTTTGTCAATGTCCTTGGCGGCAACTAACCCCCACTCTTTCTAAATTTTCTCCGTGCCGTGTTCACCTGCACATTTGACCACCTCTTGAAACCGGTTATATTAAAAAAAAAAAATCTCCCAATTGTATATACCTCTTCCCTATATTCACACCAACTACCAGAACCCCCCAAAACAATTGTTTCGTCAGACCGGCCGCATTCCTATGGCCCCTCTTCGATGCCAGAGTCATCGTCAGCTAGGAAGAGTTTCTTTTCTTCAACGAGCAAAATAGTCGGAGATCATGGTGGTCCTTTGTCCCCCCAAGATCGTTAGACAGCTCTCTGGTCAGATCACTATTGTCTTCTGACAGGCCTGGGTCGCTGAGAAAAGTCCTCTTGATGAAACCATCACTCTGTTTTAGTTTCCACTCGCCTTTAAGATCTTGACTGTTACACAGAATGTGTACCTGGTTGCCACTGGACAGTCCCTCTTTGCATGAGCTCAATGTAAAAAGAAAAAAAAAAAAAAAAAAGTCAGTGCTTATCTATTATCTTCGTAAAACGTAAATTGTATCTTCTCGTAGTTTTCTCTCTGTTTTGCACTGTTCTCTTGTCTTCTGCTCTCCTCTGCTTTGCTCTCCATGCCTCTTCTCTTTAGTCCTCTTCTCTGTAGTCTTCTCTTCTGCTTTCCTCTGCTTTGTTCTCAGCGCCTCTCTTTTCTCCTCTCCTCTCCTCTGTTTCTCTTTTACTTTCTTCTCCTCTCCTCTCCTCTCCTGTCTTCTCTTCTCTCCTCTGTATGTCTGGGGAGTGTTCGAGTACTTTTCAGCGCAAGACCTGTTTCACATCGGTCCCACTGTCTGTAGTCAGCACTTCTGTGGTGGGTCAATCTGACGGCCGACAGTTGCTTACCGTGCTGTTTTGGACTCACTCCTACAGTAAGGCTCACCCCTGACATGGACACACACACACACACACACACACACACACACACACACACACACACACACACACACACACACACACACACACACACCACACACACACACACACACACACACACACACACACACACACACACACACACACACACACACACACACACACACACACACACACACACACACACACACAGAGGGGTGGGGGTAGAAAGGGGAGGGGACAGAGCGTCAGACAGACAGGCAGACGGAGAGACAGACTGAGAAAGAGACAGACAGACACACTGACTGTGTAACAACAAAAACAAAAAATCATGGAAGGATGCGGTGAAAGTACGATTTAAAGTAGCTGAATACAAGTATTATAATGAACATTTTATATGCCAGAAGACAGTAGAATCATACACATGAGAGAGCAGAAGGAGGGGAGGGCTAAAGAGGAGAGAGAGAGAGAGAGAGAGAGAGAGAGAGAGAGAGAGAGAGAGAACTGAAAACTTTCCAGTGATTCGAAGCGACTGCTGCAATATTGAGTAGCTCCAATTTCAGATGGCCATTGAAAGTGAAATAAAAGGTCACCGACGCAGCTTTTTATTGAGAGGACGTACGTGCGGCCCCGGAAAGCAAATCGATGGGAGAGAACTCTGTCCACCAACAACATCTGTACTTGCTACTGTGCTGCTGCTACTGCTGCTGCTACTACTACTGCTCCTTTCGGTACGAGGCAGTGACCAAGATCGCGTGTAGCATATATT
>JADBJO010000372.1:210000-212500 GCA_016801955.1 Conus betulinus | reverse complement strand
CACATCCGGGGCGGAAGCTACAGGTCGTGAATTGACAATTTTCCGGCGACTTCAAGCAACTGCTGCAGCGTGGCGTGGCTCCGTGGGCGACGTCAATTAGAGGCATCTTCATTCCGCGCACGATGCGTCCGGACAACAAATCGATGGGAGAGAACTGTGTTTTGACAGGTGATCTCAGAGACACTGCTGCTGCCCTCACAGTTTCTACTGCCAGTACTGCCAGTACTATTACTGTAGATCAGACTTCCGCTGCTATTTCTCTACTACTACTACTACTACTACTACTACTACTACTACTCCTTTTGGACTAGAGAATAATATACAGCATGTGCCTTTCCACGTAGAGAATGATAACGCATTGACTAACTTCAGTTATGGTGGCAATTTTCATGTAGTCTTGAATTGGTGACGTAACTGGTCTGATTGGTTTCGCATACGTTAGAACTTGGTTCTTAAAAGACAAACTGTTCGTTCGAGCTTTCTTGCTCTCCCCCCATCCTGTCCTCTCAGGCAGAAAAGTCTACATTTAGCACTGTTCAACTGCTTATCGTTGGACATTACACACACACACCACACACACAGAGGTAAGGTTAATGTTGCTTATAGCCCACCCGACCGCAAAGGGCCATACCAGGCTGTCACCGCGTTCAAGTCAACTCAAAGTCATTCATTAACACAACTCTTTAAAATACATCTTTTAAAAACCTACCGGAAATCTTGTTAAAAATCTTTCCACGATAAAATCTCAGATCCAATGAAAAATGTTAATCTCTTTAAAAAAAAAAAATTCAAAGATTGCAGCAGGTGGAACATCTCTGGACAAGGTTTTCATGGAATCTGCCGTAAAATGTTTGTGTCTGACGTCATGCAAGTCCCAACGCTCTAAAAGAATATGTTTTATTGTGAGTGGTACGTTGGGGGCGGGGGGGGGGGGGGGGGGGGGAACGAGGCTGTCCACAGGACAGACGTAGTAGAAAAATCTAAATGTTCTTACTACTTCAACCAATAAGTCTGTGGAAATACTCTTGCTTCCCAACATCATCTTTGATGCGCCACCGATGTCGGATGGGCTATTGACATTGCTTCTCAGAATCTGTATTCACTAGCTGCCTGGTAAAATTATTTTCTTTATGCCTCCTGAAAGAAGAGATGCAGACAATTCAGACAATTCTGAAGCAATTCTTTTCGAAAGTCTGAAATGTGCACATGATATCTGCTGTTCTGCTGTCAATGTTCAACTCTCCCTTCTTAATGTAATGGTGAAAACAAAAGTGACCTTGAGATTTTTTGAGGGGGTGGGGGGGGGGGGGGGGGGGGGGGGGATGGGGGGTGGGGTGGGGGGGGGGGGGGGTGGGGGGTGGGGGTGGGGGGACTTCTTTGCTACGAGTAAGTTAAAAGGTATCCTGTGTCTGCATACGTGTTTTTTTTGTCGTCTGTTTTAGAGCAAACTCACCATAATGTGTTGGGGGAAAATGACCATGACAAACAGCGATTTCCTTTCAGCCATCTCATGCATCCTTCCTACGCGTTAACTGTAGCTTGCAGCCAAGCACACAATTAGCGAAACCTTCAACGGCAGAATCCCAGCAGATTTACTGCATGGCCTATCGTCTGCCCACCTCTCGCCACGCATCCGACATTATCGCCCCCCCCCCCCCCCCCCCCCAGTTCCAATGAGCCGGGGACAGACAACCCTCCCATCACAACCAGAGCCCATTAAGACCGCCACTTTGAGGTAGAGTTAACTGCCCCTGATAGCAAATCTCTGAAGGGAAGACCGGAAGGAAGGAAGACGAGTCGCCAGAAAGGCAGTGTGAATGGGCCAGGGAGGGGTGGGGGGGGGTGGTGGTGGGTGGTGGTGGTGGTGATGGGGGGGGGGGGGGGGGTGTAGGAGGGGGCTGAGTATAAGAGAAGTGGACAGCTGCATGATAGTGCTTAAAAGGGGCTAAGCAGAAGAGGACTAAGGAAATTGGGAGATATGGTGAAGGAAAAGCAGAGAACAGAAACAAGTCGACAACAAAGACGACGACAACAACGACGACGACGACGACAACAACAATAACAACAACACAACAACAACAAAGAACAGCAAACAACAACAACAATAACAACGATGATAATGATAACAACAATAATAATGATGATGATGTTAATATTAATAATGATAGTCTTTTCTTAACTCTGCCTTTGTGTGCAGTTTGATGTGTTATGAAAACAGTAAACAACAAATTCGTGGAAGGTGCATTGCTACAGAAAACTGTAGCTTTGTAGAATAAATTGATGTCTTAATCAGCTAGAGTAGGCAGGTCGTTAAAAGAGTGATGAAGGTGAGTTTTGTTTGTTATAGAAACGCATCCTAGTCTTTCAGCTGTCGGGCTGATGCGGAAGCGTAGCCTATAGAATATCCAAACGGCGTTCTATGTTCACCGCATGTGCACAAAACAAATGCTATGAAGTTGGGACAGCCACTACGTTCATCAACATACAATTTGCCTTTTAC
>JADBJO010000372.1:185000-205000 GCA_016801955.1 Conus betulinus | reverse complement strand
CCTTTCTCTGTATCACCCCGTTCTCTATCCACCCCTTTCTCTATCCACCCCTTTCTCTATCCACCCCTTCCTCTATCTATCCCTTTCTCTGTCCATCCCTTCCTCTATCCATCCCTTTCTCTGTCCACCCCGTTCTCTCTCCACCCTTTCTCTCTATCATCCCTTTCTCTATCCACCCCTTTCTGTATCCACCTCTTTCTCTATCCACCCCTTCCTCTATCCATCCCTTTTCTCTGTCCATCCCTTCCTCTACCTATCCCTTTCTCTGTCCACCCCTTTCTCTATCCACCCCTTTCTCTGTCAATCCCTTTCTCTATCCACCCCTTTCTCTATCAATCCCTTTCTCTATCCACCCCTTTCTCTATCAATCCCTTTCTCTATCCACCCCTTTCTCTATCAATCCCTTTCTCTATCCACCCTTTTTCTCTATCCACCCCTTTCTCTATCCACCCCTTTCTCTATCCATCCCTTTCTGTATCCATCCCTTTTTCTGTATCCATCCCTTTCTGTATCCATCCCTTTCTCTGTCCACCCCTTCCTCTATCCACCCCTTTCTCTGTCCATCCCTTTCTCTGTCCACCCCTTTCTCTGTCCACCCTTTCTCTCTATCCATCCCTTTCTCTATCCATCCATCCCTTCCTCTATCCACCCCTTTCTCTGTCCACCACCTTTCTCTATCCATCCCTTTCTCTGTCCACCCCTTTCTCTGTCCATCCCTTTCTCTGTCGTTCCCTTTCTCTGTCCATCCCTTTCTCTATATCCCATATCTATCCCCCTTTCTCTGTCCACCCTTTTATCTGTCCATCCCTTTCTCTATCCACCCCTTCCTCTATATTCCCCTTTCTCTGTCCATCCCTTTCTCTATCCACCCCTTTCTCTGTCCATCCCTTTCTCTATCACCCCTTTCTCTGTCCACCCCTTTCTCTATCCACCCCTTTCTCTATCCATCCTTTCTCTGTCCATCCCTTCCTCTATCCATCCCTTTCTCTATCCATTCCTTTCTCTGTCCCATCCCTTCCTCTATCCATCCCTTTCTCTATCCATTCCCTTTCTCTGTCCATCCCCCCTCTGTCCATCCCCTTTCTCTATCCATCCCTTCCTCTATCCATCCCTTTCTCTATCCATCCCTTTCTCTGTCCATCCCTTCCTCTATCCACCCCTTTCTCTATCCATCCCCTTTCTCTGTCCATCCCTTTCTCTCTACCCACCCCTTTCTCTATCAATCCATCCCTTTTTCTATCCACCCCTTTCTCTATCCACCCCTTCTCTCTGTCCACCCCTTTTATCTGTCCATCCCTTTTCTCTGTCCACCCTTTTCTCTGTCCATCCCTTCCTCTATCCATCCCTTTCTCTATCCATTCCCTTTCTCTATCCATCCCTTCCTCTATCCATTCCTTTCTCTGTCCATCCCTTTCTCTATCCACCCCTTTCTCTATCCACCCCTTTCTCTGTCCATCCCTTCCTCTATATCCACCCCCTTTCTCTATCCATCCCTTTTACTATCCACCCCTTTCTCTATCCATCCCTTTCTCTGTCCATCCCTTTCTCTGTCCACCCCTTTTCTCTATCCCCCCCTTTCTCTATCCATCCCTTTTACTATCCACACCCCTTTCTCTCTATCCATCCCTTTCTCTGTCCATCCCTTCCTCTATCCACCCTTTCCTCTATCCATCCCTTTTACTATCCACCCCCTTTCTCTATCCACCCCTTTCTCTATCCATCCCTTTTACTATCCCCCCCTTTCTCTATCCACCCCTTTCTCTATCCATCCCTTTCTCTGTCCATCCCTTCCTCTATCCACCCTTTCCTCTGTCCATCCCTTTCTCTGTCCATCCCTTTCTCTATCCATCCCTTTCTCTGTCCATCCCTTTCTCTGTCCATCCCTTTCTCTACCCACCCCTTTCTCTATGAATCCCTTTTTCTATCCACCCTTTCTCTATCCACCCCTTCCTCTGTCCACCCTTTTATCTGTCCATCCCTTTCTCTGTCCATCCCTTTCTCTATCCATCCCTTTCTCTATCCACCCCTTCCTCTATCCACCCCTTTCTCTGTCCACCCTTTTATCTGTCCATCCCTTTCTCTGTCCAACCCTTTCTCTCTGTCCACCCTTTCTCTGTCCACCCCTTTCTCTGTCCACCCTTTCTCTACCCACCCCTTTCTGTATCCACCCCACCCCTTTCTCTGTCCTCTCCTTTCTCTGTCCACCCCTTTCTCTATCCACCCCCCTTTCTCTATCCACCCCTTTTCTCAGTCCTCTCCTTTCTCTGTCCACCCCTTTCTCTATCCATTCCTTTCTCTACCCGCTCCTTTCTCTATCCATCCCTTTCTCTATCCCCCCCTTTCTCTATCCACCCATTTCTCTGTCCACCCCTTTCTCTATCCACCCATTTCTCTGTCCACTCTTTCTCTGTCCATCCCTTTGCCTATGCACCCCTTTCTCTGTCCATCCCTTTCTCTCTCCACCACCTTTCTCTGTCCACCCTTTTCTCTATCCACCCATTTCTCTGTCCATCCCTTTTACTATCCACCCGTTTCTCTGTCCACCCCTTTCTCTATCCACCCCCCTTTCTCTGTCCATCCGTTACTCTGTCCACCCCTTTCTCTGTCCATCCCTTTCTCTATCCATCCCATTTTCTGTCCACCCCTTTCTCTGTCCATCCCTTTCTCTATCCACCCCTTTCTCTGTCCATCCCTTTCTCTCTCTCCACCCCTTTCTTTGTCCACCCCTTTCTCTATCCACCCATTTCTCTGTCCATCACCCTTTTACTATCCCCCCATTTCCCTGTCCATCACTACCTCTATCCACCCCTTTCTCTGTCCATCCCTTTCTCTGTTCACCCCTATCTATGTCCACCCCTTTCTCTATCCATCTTCTTCGTCCACCCCTTTCTATGTCCACCCCTTTCTCTGTCCATCTCTTCGTTCACCCCTTTCTATGTCCACCCCTTTCTCTATCCATCTCTTCGTCCACCCCTTTCTATGTCCACCCCTTTCGCTGTCCATCTCTTCGTCCACCCCTTTCTTTCTATGTCCACCCCTTTCTCTATCCATCTCTTCGTCCACCCCTTTCTATGTCCACCCCTTTCTATGTCCACCTTGGGCTGACGCGCTTGAAAAAAGTTGCGTGATTTTGTTTCATGTCCATACTACAAACATTTTTTTTTAATTATTATTCATTGTGGTCAGCAGGTCTTTATAACCAATCGTACACTGCCGAATGCTATCGCGGACTATGGCACTTGTGACAGGGTCAGTGTAGGAGACGTAGAGTATTACTCTGATAGGAATATAACTGCGGTGATGTGGATGCATCGGTGGCTTAGTTTCGTAAATGGAGAGAGAGAGAGAGAGAGAGAGAGAGAGAGAGAGAGAGAGAGAGAGAGAGAGAGAGAGAGAGAGAGAGAGAGAGAGAGAGAGAGAATGAATGAATGAATGAATGAATGAATGAATGAATGAATGAATGAATGAACGAATGGATTAATTTTTCACTTTGCAACTAGATTTATTCATTAAGGCCATTAGACCCCCCCACCCCACCCCCTCCCATGAAATGGGTACAATATACAAAATGTTCTACAGAATTAGAAATAACTGGACTGTACATCGTGACATCATCACTGAACGCAACTGAAATACTTTGCATCAGTTAACTGATCAGTCTTTCATGACTTTATTTTTTCTAGAAGGCAAAAGCATGTTCAAATGAAAGTAGGTAAGAATTGATCAATTTCTCATACTTCTAACTTTTCTGGAAGCTAAAAGCATACTTAAAGGAAAGTAGTTAATCTGCTTGTAATTCATTTTTGTGGTGTATGTTGTCATGTTCTTAAATTACTTCATACAGGGCAACGAGAGAGAGAGAGAGAGAGAGGAGAGAGAGACGAGAGAGAGAGAGAGAGAGAGAGAGAGAGAGAGAGAGAGAGAGAGAGAGAGAATTAGAGAGAAAAACAGACAGGCAGACAGGCAGACAGACAGACAGACAGACAGGCAGGCAGGCAGACACAAAGACAAGTGGACAGACAGCCAAACAGAGCGACATACTCAAACTCAGCCAGGTCCCAGAGGGAGGAAGGACGGGACGGAAAGGAAAGAGACGTAATTAAAGACAACATAAAAAACACATCCCTCCCAGAAACTGATGGCCAAACCTCCAAAGAGGTTGAGAGATGGGGGTCACGATGCAGAGGGAGGGGAGGGGAGGGGAGGGGTGCAGGAGATTTTGGGACAGCGGTGAGGAGATGCCAGGGGTGCGTTCCAGGGGATCATTTAAAAAAAAAAACATACGCTGCTAGAATGATGAATGGATTGGATGCACCATCCCCAGGCGATAGGCGCACACACACACAGAGAGAGAGAGAGAGAGAGAGAGAGAGAGAGAGAGAGAGAGAGAGAGAGAGAGAGAGAGAGAGAGAGAGAGAGAGAGGTCTCGAATGAGACCATTGACCTCAAGGGAGAGTCCTCTTTTATCAGTACACAGTCCTTATTTTAAAAATCGTCACTGAAACAATTAGAATAGCGTCTGAGAAAGACAATTCAATCCTTCTAACATCAACTCCCCCCCCTCCTCCCTCCATACACACACACTCACAAAACACACATAAAAACACACACACACACACACACACACACACACACACACACACACACACACACACACACACACACACACACACACACACACACACGCGCGCGCGCGCGCGCACGCGCGCGCGCTCTAAGATCACTGTTAGGTGGATAGGCGTTAAGTTAAAGAACGAACACACACACACACACACTCACACACACGCACGCACACACATTGGCTTCTTATTGTCACAGATTGGTTCTCTTTGGGCTTCTATTTTCAGAACTTGGCTCTCCTTGGTTTACTTTGATTATAGCTTGGTTTGAATTTTTTTTTTTTAATATCAGAGCTTTGTTCTCACTGGCTGTGCAGTTTGTTGTCAAGGTCTGTACTGTTGTCAAGGTCTTACTGTTGTCAAGGTCTTACTGTTGTCAAGGTCTTACTGTTGTCAAAGTCTTACAGTTGTTGTCAAGGTCTTACTTACTGTCAAGGTTGTCAAGGTCTTACTGTTGTCAAGGTCTTACTGTTGTCAAGGTCTTACTGTTGTCAAGGTCTTACTGTTGTCAAAGTCTTACTGCTGTCAAGGTCTTACTGTTGTCAAGGTCTTACTGTTGTCAAGGTCTTACTGCTGTCAAGGTCTTACTGCTGTCAAGGTCTTACTGCTGTCAAGGTCTTACTGTTGTCAAGGTCTTACTGTTGTCAAGGTCTTACAGTTGTCAAGGTCTTTACAGTTGTCAAGGTCTTACTGTTGTCAAGGTCTTACTGTTGTCAAGGTGTCAAGTTGTCAAGGTCTTACTGTTGTCAAGGTCTTACTGTTGTCAAGGTCTTACAGTTGTCAAGGTCTTACTGTTGTCAAGGTCTTTACTGTTGTCAAGGTCTTACTGTTGTCAAGGTCTTACTGTTGTCAAGGTCTTACTGTTGTCAAGGTCTTACAGTTGTCAAGGTCTTACTGTTGTCAAGGTCTTACTGCTGTCAAGGTCTTACAGTTGTCAAGGTCTAAATGGTTTGTTAGGTCTTACTTTCATTGGTTGCCTGTCAGGCCAAGTAATATTGAGGTAGGTTTCAATGAGATGGACTTTTACGATAATTGTGTCGTTAACTGTTCTTAGTACTTAGCTGATAATTGTATGGATGAGAAACGCTGGCTCCTTAACTTCATTCCTGATGTGCCACTTCATCCTCCGGTGGGCTGTTAATATCATGACTAGCCCGGCTTCTCAGAATATGCATTCATTAGCTGCCCGCTGTAATTACCTGACTTACGTCCCTTGAAGGAACCGTAGAAAACTTTTGCTGCAATTCGTTTCAGAAAAATCTGAAATGTCCACATGATATCTGCTGTCATAGTGTCAGTTATTCATCTTTCGGTTGTCAGTGTAATGTTGAATGCAATCAATGATTTGAGAATTTTTTTTTTGGGGGGGTGGTGGTGGTGGTGGGGGGGGGGGGGGGTGTGTGTGTGTGTGAGGGGGGGGGGGGGGGAGTGCGGACATCTTTGCAATGTGTAAGTTCTAAGTTATAGACCCTCCTGTGTCTGCATTTCGTGTTTTTCTGTCGTCAGTTTCAGACTAATTTCACCTTAATTTGTTGGGGGAAATGATCATGACAAAGAGCGATTTCCTTTCAGGCATCTCTCATCCTTCCTAAGCGTTAACTGTAGCTTGCAGCCAAGCACACGATTAGCGAACCGACAACGGCAGAACCCCAGCAGATTTACTGCATGGCCTATCGTCTGCCCACCTCTCGCCACGCACCCGACACTATCGCCCCCTAGTTCCAATGAGCCAGGGACAGACAACCCTCCCATCACAACCATAGGCCATTAAGACCGCCACTTTGAGGTAGAGTTAACTACCCCTGACAGCAAATCTCTGAAGGCAGAGTGCGGAAAGAAGGAAGACCGGCCGTCAGAGAAAGTCGGTGAGGATTGGAGAGGGAGGGTAGGTGGGGCTGAGTGTAAGAGTGGTGGATAGCTGGAGGGTGGAACTGAGGAGGACCAAGGAAAGCAGGAAAAGGGGGGGAAGGAAAAGGAAGCAAAGAACAGACAAAAGTCAACAACGAAATCAACAGCAATAACAACAAGAATAATGAGTATAACAACAACGACGACAGCAGCAGCAGCAGCAGCAACAACAACAGCAACAGCAATAATCATGATGATGATGATGATGTTGATGATGGTGATAATATTAATAATAACAATAATGATAATAATAGAATAAATATTGAAAGGACAAACACACTTGTAAAGCAATAAAGCAGTCAAGCCATCACGATATCGATGTAAGCTTCTCAAAAGCGAATAGACACGCTCACATAGAAGTATGCACACATGTCTTCACATGGAAAGATTATTGCCGCAAGACAAACTTTGGTTATAGAAATTAGTAGAATCATGTTGCCACGCTTCTCTGATAGGCCTACTCGCTAGGTCTGCCATACGTTTATAAGCATGAACGCGTACATACACATATACAGACAGAACACACACACACTCACACACACACACACACACACACACACACACACACACACACACACACACACACACACACACATACATATACATATACACATACATACACACATACGTACATACATACATGCATACATACATACATACATACATACATACATACATACACATTTACTAACGGGCTCAGAGGTAGAAAAACACACACACACACACACACACACACACACACACACACACACACACACACACACACACACACACACACACACACACACACGCACACGCTCACACACACACGCACACAAAAAATAAAACACACACACACACACATACTCACACACACACACGCACACACACACACACACACACACACACACACACACACACACACACACACGCACGAGCGTGCTCACACACACACACACACACACACACACACACACACACACACACACACACACACACACACACACACACACACACACACACACACACACACACACACACACACACACACACACACACACACTCACACGCACACGCACAAACACACACACACACACACACACACACACACACACACACACACACACACACACATCGCAGTATTGTTTCTATCTCAGCATGTCCCTATCCAATGTACTGGAAATAACAATCTACGATCGTCCAGCATGTTGTCTAAGCGTGATAAACACACACACACACACACACACACACACACACACACACACACACACACACACACACACACACACACACACACACACACACACACACACACACACACACACACACACACACACACACACACACACACACACACACACACACACACACACACACACACACACACACACACACACACACAGCATTTCCGTTCACCACCCCGGCCTGCCATTCAACCACTTCCAGTGCATTCTGGTTCAGCGCAGCCTCAGCTCCTGTTCATCACAGCGGGACTTAGGCTCTCATTCTCAGACACGCGCTCATCCTGCTCCCAAAGGCCAACTTCAGATTGCGTTCGTGTCTGACACTATAGTTTCGTGTATCCGGTCCTCTGTCTCTGGTCAGAATGTATTCTTCCTCTCGTCCTTTATTTTTGAAGCAGTTTGATTCATATTACTCCGCTAATTTTCATGCTGAGCCACGGAAACATCTTTTCTCTGTTCTGTCGAAGTTTTTGAGTATGTTAGCTCATTTGGACAAGAATTTCTTTCCAACATTCTTTTCAATCCTGTCTCCAAAAGGTCCCTTTTACATCTGTCGGGTCTTAATTGGTTACGTATTATGTTGCAACAATGTGATATCTGTGCAGTCACATGGATGCACAGACACGCAGACAGATTGACATACAGGCGCACGCGCGTGCACGTACGCACGCACACATACGTACACACGTGTGCGCGCACTTACACAGACATGGACACACGCACGCCCGCTCATTTAGACACATCCACTACCACAGCTAGAGATACAGACAGACACAGACAGAATCATGAAACGAACAAACGAACAAACAAACAAAACATGCACGTAGGCACATGCACTCATGCACACACGTAGAGGGTTGAGATTTACAAATACTTCCATGTTATTTAGTACTTTTGTTTCATTGATCAATGATGTGTTCATAAACCAATCATTAAACTGAGGCAGCAACAAGCAGCAGCAGCTTGTATAGTGTGCTCACTGACGAAAAAAAAAAAATACAACAATAAACACAGGCGGAATTGCATTTGTCAACACACACACACACACACACACACACACACACACACACACACACACACACACACACACGCACACACAGACACACACAGACACACACACACACACACACACACACACACACACACACACACACACACACACAGTGCTGAGATTAACTACCAGTTCTTTTTTTTTTTCTTTACCACACACACACACACACACACACACACACACAGAGTGCTGAGATTAACTACGAGTTCTGTTTTTTTTTTTTTTTTTTTTTTTTTTTTTAACCACAGACATGAATGGCCTCACTTCGTTCAGACCATCGATTTTCCTCACAGTGTATTTCGACAAACGGATAGACTACCTGGGTTGGGGGCATCTGCCCCGTGTATCGTTCAGCTCTTCTTCATCGATCGTACGCCACTGTTTCCATTCCGGATCGTCTCCAGCAGCGGTCTTTTACCAGATTTTAAATCAGCCACTGGTAGTCGGTTTTGTTGGGAGTAGAATGTTTCAGGAGAACCAAACTGGATTTAACAGTACGCCAACGAGGGGAGTTCTGGTATAACTGATTATCTTGAAAAGAACACCAATGAGAGGGATTCGTGTTTAGATACGATTTGTCAGAATGAAGGGGGGGGGGGGGGGGGGGGGGGGGGTGGGGGTGTTGTCCGAGCACAGCGTTCTTTCGCAATGTTTAGCCTTCAGTCTCGGCAGTAGCACGTCTTTCTCGAGCGCTTGCAGATCGTGCAGGTTGTTCGCATAGGCAAACAACAAGATGAGGCAATCACAGTCAGTTTCCACTTTTTTTTCCAGTTTTTGTCTGACTATTAGGGTTTCTTTTGTGCTTTTTGTTTAGTTTCACTAACATCATCGTTTACTGACTGTTTTAAGACCCATTCGACCATATAATCGTCTTTGCCGTTCAGTAAGAGAGAGAAAAAGGTCGCTTATAGACAACACGCTAGTTAATTATCTTTTTAAAGCGTCTCTCTATTAGGAATACTGTTGCTTAGACAGGCAGGGCGTTCTTGTCAAACTTTAGCAGAACGTTTTGTCTTGATATCTCCAGGCATGGCAGCCCGACTATAATCCATCCCTGTGTTTTGTCTGGTGGACTATTACCTCGTTATCAGTGCCTGGTGTTCTTGTGTTTTAGTCCAGTGGAATATTACCTCGTCATCAGTAGCCAATGTTCTGCTGTATTTTATCTTCTAGCGGAATATTTCGCTGTGACAGTCTTTCCTCTGTTCTGTCTGATTGAATTCGCTCTGTAATCACAGCAGAATTCTCCACTGGGTTTTTTGTCTGCTAGAATATTACACTGCAGTCAGTGTGATCCCCGTGTCCGTGATACCCTGAGTTTTGTCCGCTGGATTATTACATCGTGGTCAGTGTGTAATGTGATCTCTGAGTTCCGTCCGCTTGATTCTTACATTGTGGTCAGTGTGTAGTGTGATCCCGGAGTTTTGTCCGCTAGATTCTTACATTGTGGTCAGTCAGTGTGTTGTGTGATCTCTGAGTTCTGTCCGCTAGATTCTTACATTGTGGTCAGTGTGTTGTGTGATCTCTGAGTTCTGTCCGCTAGATTCTTACATTGTGGTCAACGTGCGTCGTTCTCCCTGCACTTTGTCCAGTGGAACATTGCAGCGTCATCAACCTGCTAGAGTCTGTGTGGGCCTGTTTTGTGGCAAAGTGCACTGTGAGCAGTGTGTGTAGTGTCTCCCCTCTGTTCTGTCCGGTGAAATACTACACATTATCAACCTGCTATAGTCTGTGTAGGCCTGTTTTGTGGCAAAGTGCACAGAAATCAGTGTGTGTAGTGTCTCCCCTCTGTTCTGTCCGGTGAAACACTACACATGATCAACCTGCTATAGTCTGTGTGGGCTTGTTTCGTGGCAAAGCACGCTGGTGCAGGATTGCTCCCAGCTGGTCTGTTCGGCAGTTGAGGACAGTACTTCTCTGGGTCCCACCCGCACCATCGGGGGTGTCTTTTTCTTCACAGTTACTTAGTACTATATTTTGCATGAGAAGCTCAGTCGGGGGTATTGCGCCAAGCTAGCAAAAACGGCTGTATTTTTGATCGTCTGAGGGCCAAGGATATGCCAGAAAAGCTGCCCTTCTCGCTATCCATCTTTGTGTCTTTGTAATTCTTGGAGTGTGGGCATTGTAGACATTAGATCTGACGAAACACCAAAAACACAAAGAACGTGATCCGGCCCATGTCACTGGATGCAGGAAAACACATCCCAGAAGAGAGAAGAAGAAGAAGAAGAAGAAGAAGAAGAAGAAGAAGAAGAAGAAGAAGAAGAAGAAGAAGAGGGTGATCTATTGTGATTACACAGCCCAGCGCATGGAGACAGTTGTCGTTGCATTCGGCGCCAAGAAAAATGGCCGTGACACCTCATCTATCATCGGCGTTCGGGAATTCGTTTCTCTCTCCCTTCCCCATTCTGTACGTGCTCGTGCATGCGCATACATACGTGACTGGTTTACATGTGCATCTTGAGTGAGTGTGTGTGTGCGTGCGCGCGCGCGTGTGTGTGTGTGTGTGTGTGTGTGTGTGTGTGTGTGTGTGTGTGTGTGTGTGTGTGTGTGTGTGTGTGTGTGTGTGTGTGTGTGTGTGTGTGTGTGTGTGTGTACGTGTGTGCGCGCGCGTGTATGTGTGTTCAGGATGTATAACGATGCAAGTCAACAATTTTTCTTTGGTTCAGTTCCACGTAGGTTTTTCCGTGTAGATGTAAACAAAGGTATATTATCATTCGTGCCTGACCATATCCGCTTAATATACACTTATCAGTCTTGTGGTGGGTGAAAAGATATATGACATACCACACAAATTCAACTAAATGGCCACAAGCCCTTTAACCTGTGTTTGCAAATACTAAAACAGGACCAAAAAAAGTTTTCCTTCACATGTAAGAATGTCTAGCTACCGTTCCTTGGAGTCCATACAGTGCAGATTTTCTGGATGCAAAGGCGAAGTCAGTCTCTGATTGCATTTTGTCTTGCTGTCAACTTGAATATGGAATATATTCTATAATCGTCAGTACGACGAACATAGGGTGTATTCTTTCATCGTAAGTTATACGTATATGAAGTATATTCTATCGTCGATTCAACAAGTATAGGATATATTCTGTCGGTCGTCCAACGAACATGTGAAATTTTCTGTCGTCAATGCAGCAAACATGGGATACATTTTGTGATCAATACAACAAACATGGGGTATGTTATGTCGCTGCCAATTCAACAAATATGGGGTATATTCTGTCGAAAGTTCAACGAATATAGGATACATTCTGTCATCAGTTCAGTGAGTATATCTTCTATCGTCAATCAAATGAAATTGAGTATCATTCTCTCGTCGTCAGTTTGTTAAACATGGAGTATATCCTGTCGTTAATTCACTGAATATATAGTATATCCTGAATATATGGTTTATCCTATCGCCAGTTCAACGAATATGGGATATCGTCCTTCGTCAGATCAGCGAAAATAAGATTCACTCTGTCGTCAATCAACGAACACAAGGATATTCTGTCGTCAATTCAACGAACACATGGATATTCTGTCGTCAATTCAACGAACACATGGACATTCTGTCGTCAACAGACATGCGCGATGTTCATTCGTCAATTCAAGGAGCACGAGCTGTATTCTGTCATCAGTTCAACAAGTTCTGAAGTTGTCGGTTTCATGAACACGGGCTATATTCTGTGTTGGTCGATTCCACGAACATCGGTATTTTTAGGTCATCAATCTAACAAACAGGGATTTATTCTGTCGGGATTTATTCAATGTCTCGGGGAATATTCTTGTCTTCGTCAATGTATTGAACATTGGGTATACTGTGTTTTCATCAATTCCGCAAACTTGGGGTGTATTCTGAACATTGGGTATATTGTGCTGTTGTTCCGGGGGCCGGAATAGCTCAGTGATAAAGCGCCGGACTCGTAATCCTGGGGTTGCGGATTCGAATCTGGATTTTTCGCTCGGAGTTAACATTGGTTCTGACTTCATTTCCCATACAGTCCTTCAAATGAGACTATAAACCGAGGTTTCGTGTGTGGATGCCCGCATAGCAACTTGCACACATGTAAAATCCCATCACCAACTTTCGGAAGAGAAGGCCAATTTGGCCGTTGGTATGGATGACACATTACACATAACATGCACCCTGCGTGAGAAATGGAAAAAAATGAAGGAAGTAAGGAAATTGAGTGAACGATATTGAACGATATTGACTAGATGACACGGGAAACGACTGAATGAAGCGTCAGCTGGCAGCTATTCAGTCGGCACTACCCAGGTAGGCAGCCCGTTATGTAAGCGAGTGTAGATTGTAAAGCGCTTAGAGCTTGGTCTCTAGCTAAGGATAGGCGCTTTGTAAGTATTCATAATAATATTGATAATGATAATAATTTGGCAAACATGATGTGTATTTTGTGGTAATTAATTTTTGTGAATATTGGGTATATTGTATTATCGTCACTTCAACGAACATGGGATATTGTCGTGGGGTATATTCCGTTATGGTCAGTTCAGTGAGAAATGTTCTGTCGTTATCCATTCAACGAACATGGCATTATCATGTCGCCTTCAGTTCAACAAAACATGGGTTCATCTGTTGACATCAATTCCACAAATATGAAGAACATCTGCCTTCCACTGCTCGAACTTCGTTCATATTCTCTTATCCTCAATTCATCGAGCGTGGGGTATATTCTGTAGTCATGAATTCAACGAGCCTACAATACATTCTCCCGTCACTATGTATCAAACGTGGGGGTTATTCTGTCGTCATGAATTCAACGAGCCTACAATACATTCTCCCGTCACTATGTATCAAACGTGGGGGTTATTCTGTCGTCATGAATTCAACGAGCCTACAATATATTCTCCCGTCAATAGGCATCAAACGTGGGGTTTATTCTGTCGTCATGGATTCAACGAGCCTACAATACATTGTCCCGTCACTATGTATCAAACGTGGGGTATGTTCCCTCGCCATCAGTTCATCGGACGTGGGATACATTACTTCATCAAGAATTAATCGACAGTGAGATGCATTCTCCAGTTGTCAATTCGACAAACATGGGTACAGTTTATTGTCATTAATACGTGGGACATTTCCTTTTGCCGTCAAATTCTCAAATGTGGATTATATTATCTTGTCATTAATTTAACAAACATGGAGTATTTTGTATTGTCATCAGTTCCTCGAACGTAGAATATATTCTATTATCATCAAGTCATCGAAAACAGAATGCAATCTATCGTCATCAGTCCAAGAAACATAGAGTATATTGTGTTATTAAATCATTTAACCTAGTTATAATCTGTTTTCAATTCCTTGAACGTGGGATATACTCTATCATGATCAGGTAATCAATAGCGGTATGTATTCTCCAATCATCCGTTCAACAAACATAGAGCATGCTATATTATCAGTTCAGTATCTTTACAATTTGCCGTCATGTTTCTTTGAACATGGGCACAAAAGATGTCATCAATTGACTGTAAATGGGGTATAATCAGTCGTCACTAGCGCAACGAATGTACCCATATTTTGTCGTCATGCATTCATCGAACGTGAGATAAATTTCTTCATCACGAATTCCACAAACATCAGATATATCCCCTCGTCATTAATTCTTTGAACCTAAGTTAAGTCTCTCTTTCATTTATCCACCAAATATGAGAGATATTCTCTCGCCATTAGTTTGTCAAACGCGGGATTTATTCTCTCGTCATCAATTTATCGAACGAGAGACGCATCATATTGTCATTGTGCCAACGAACATGGGACACACACTGTTGTCATCAACTTGTGGAAAAAAGATATATTCTGCAATTACCTAAATAAAAATGGAATATATTATGCAGTCATCCATTCAACGAACGTAGAATATCTTTTCTTATGAGTTGAACAAATTTGGGAAAAATGCTGTTGTCATGATATCAACAAAACGTTGGTTATATTTTCTTTTCCAATTTAGCTGACTTGTGATATATTTTGTCATAAATGCAACAAACGTGGAACATATGATGTAGTCATCGATTCAACGTACATGGGATACATTCTATGATCAACTGAATGAATGTAGAATATACTTTGCAGTCATTCATTCAACGAACGTTGAATTAATTCATTAATTCAACATATGTTGTATACATTCAGAGATCAATTCAACGAACGTTTGATGGATTCTACATTACCAGTTCAACGGAAATTACGATGTACTATTATCATGAAGCTAACGAAAGTGGGCTGTACAACATAATATGTCATCAACGAGGGTTCAGGATAGTTTCAGTCGGTAGAGGCCCAGACTCGTGATTCTGGCGATTTGGAGGTTGGGAAATTGAATCTCCGCTGGGCCAGTTTGATACGGGGTGGGGTGGGGAGCATTTTCCCATGGAACATTAGTTCTGACTCCATGTCCCGAAAAGTCTTTCGATTGAGAACATAAACTGAGATTCTGTGTGTGACAGCGTTCATATCATCTTCGCAAACGCAAATGATACGCTACACAGGGCATGCACCCTTCAAGTAAAAGCGAAAGAATGAAGGAACACATTATCTGACTGATACTGACAGACTGACATGGGAAATGACTGAAGTTAGCGCCAGCAGGCAGCTCCTCCCTTCGCTCCAACCTGGTAGGCAACCCGTTGTGTAAACGAGAACTTGGACAGTAACACATTTACAGCTTGATTTCTGACCGAGAAAAAGCGCTCCAGAGGAACTCTTAATCATGATGATGTACCAAACAGATTGAAGTCAGCGAAAACACCACCTCTCTTTGTGCAATAAATATATGTAATTATACATGTGATTAAAAGGATAAAAAAAAAAACAGGCTTGTTCATGTTTGTCCATGAAATGCTGAAGACGGGCATGAGGCGATAGGTGCATTTCCTCAGGAACTGCATGGGGTGAAGGTGAGATGTTACATCGAGTCCTCACCCGCCCAACCGCCTCGTCTGTTATCAACACCCTCCCCTCCGGCACCTTTCAAAACGAACAAATAAAAAACAAAACAAAACAAAGCAAAGAATTCAAACTGCACTTCTGAAACAGAAACAGCAACAAAAATAAATCCACAACCCCACAAACCAACCCCAAACTCTCTAAGCGTTGGAGACACACCTACCGTTTTGCTCGGCGAAATTCGCAGTGGCCGTCTCCGCCCTCAACCCCCCTCTTCCGCCCTGTCTTCCTTCAACTTTCCCGTTCCTCCCCTGCCCCCCCCCCCCCCCCCCCCCCCCCCCCGTCCCCAGTCCCCTACCAGTCCCCTACCTCCTCCAGTTCCTCCATCATTATCCTCGCTCCTCTTTCTTTCTTCTCCCCGTCTCATCATCACACCCCTCACACCCAACCCACCATCCCTTCATCTTTGATTTGTTGCGTAGTGTATCACACTGTTGCTCACACAACGTCACAGTCAGTCAGTCTGGCAAACAGAAGAGAGTTCCCCCTTTGAACCACTAACTAAATGTGTAAGTTATCTATATAAAAGAACTGTCTCCTGTCGTTTCGCATAACCACAAGCACATGTTTCAGTTCAAAACAGTAACCAAATTCTCACGGATTCAGAGCTACCTTTTCCTTTCAAAGCTTGGTCTCAAGCAGTGCCAGACAAATATGTTTCTGCAAACAAAGTCCTCTGGTCCTGACAGACATAAAACAACAGTTTTTTCTTTCCTGGTTTTGGCCGGAGCAAGCTACAATACATTTTTTTTTCAATCTCTCTGCGACGTCATGTCGACTTAACAAAACATCAATTGTGTCTGTGCCCCCCCCCCCCCCCCCCCCTCAGTAACACACACACACACACACACACACACACACACACACACTCACACACACACATGCACGCACGCACATACACACACACACACACACACACACACACACACACACACACTCCCCTAGCTTCTCTTATCTGGGAAAGAAGTTCTTGGCGGTTTGTTAAGCCAGTCGTAATCTTTGCTTTACATTTATCGCACTACACCTCCTATGTCTTTCCAGAACCTTTGAGGTAAGCGCCCCCAGCAACCCTTTCACGTACGACACCGTCTACCAGTCTGTCTTCTGATTCAGCTGGCGTTCCGACAAGTGATTGACCAATCACCTTCTGTTAGCTGTTCGCTACATTGCGTGCATGCGGGCTGCGCGGGGTCCGTGGTTTGATGGGCCTGGGCACAAGACGGTTAACAATATTTTGAAAATCCTTATTTTTCCCCCAAAAGCTTGGATTAAGATAAATTTAAAACGAAAGGGGGTTAGACAGACACCGCCACAGATATACACAAACAGATTACAGGACACAACACAACGCATTTCAACCTCTAGGGCCTTCTTCAGGCAAAAAAAACAAACAACATGTAGGACGAAAAAAAACGAACGAGAAACCACGTATCTGCTCATAATGGCTGTTGGATGATGAAAACGAGGCCGTAAAAAAGAGATCATGGGAGGTGAAATTAGTAACGATGACCGTGATAATAATGGTCACAATGGCAATAATAGTGATGATAGTGGCGATGATGAAAAACGTATATAATAAGAGGAGGGATACTGGTAAAGTTTTTTTTTAGTTTTTTTTTTTTTTTCTTATAAGTTACCTATGTTTTATCGTCGACGTTCTCTTTTCACCAATCAACACCCATCCATCAACCAGAACTCGAGGACAGTTCCTGTCACTGTGTATTGGTTAACGACAACCTGCTCCTTCCCACCCTTTCCGTCACTCCGCGCCCCCCCCCCCCGCCCCCCTTCCCTTTGTCCTCCCCCTCCCAAAGGGGGCGTACATTCTATGCCTTCCAGGCTGAGATTCCAAGCTTTGCAAAGACTGGCTTCAAACTGGTCTGATCAGTTACATGTTGGTGCCATCTTTCAAATGAAATGAGTCAGTGTGTAAATACTGCGAGTAAAGTGCCCGTGCGCGCGTGAGCGTGTTTGTGCATATGTCAGCGTGTCTGCGTGCATGCGTGCGTGTGTGTGTGTGTGTGCGTGTGTGTGTGTGTGTGTGTGTGTGTGTGTGTGTGTGTGTGTGTGTGCGCGCGCGCGCGCGCGCTCGCGCCCGCTCCTGCTTGCTGTTGTTCGGTATGCAGCCAGCGTGAACTTGACAGTTCTCAATATATCAAGAATTGGAGTTGGAGTCTCCAGTATCTTAAGCTTCATCCAAGTTCACCGGAGTCATCGTGTCCCCGTGAAAATCGATTTCTCTCGTTGTATGTTTGGCTAGCACTCGCGCCGTGTTCAATTTCCTCCAGGGCATTCGAACCGATTTAGCCCCAATCTTGCACGTGCAGTGCGGCAGAATATATCAATTACAATCATGAATCCTGCAACTGTAGCATCCAGCCCTCCCCCCCCCCCCCTTTTTTTTTTTTTTGTTTGTTTGTCTGCTGTTCGTGGAATTTGACACGTTGACAGCCATCGGCAAATATGGAGGTTGAAGGTACGCCATTTCCCCAGCATATAGTGTGTCTGTTTTTTGCGCTTTAGTTCTTTAAACTCCATTGTTTGTTTGCACTTTGGCTACAGCTGTCTTTTCTGACGTTGCAGAGAGAGAGAGAGAGAGAGAGAGAGAGAGAGAGAGAGAGAGATGGTTGGTTGGTTGTTAAGTCTTGTCATCGTGTCGATGATTTTAGACTCTAGCATAAAAAAAGCCCAGCAAAACTTTGTTAATTTCTAGCTTCATCAAAATTTTTTTGGAAGAGAGAGAGAGAGAGAGAGAGAGAGAGAGAGAGAGAGAGAGAGAGAGAGAGTTTCAGTATTAAAAAAAAAAACCGTTCTGTCGCCTTCTAGAGAGGATGTGAATCAGAAATGTCCCCTGTTTTCTCGCTGTCTCTTGTTCCGCCATTGGATCTGTCTGTCTGTCTGTCTGTCTGTCGTTGTCACTTCTCCGCCCCCACGGCTCATCATCTGCTTTTTTGTGTGATCAAGGCGCTGTGCTTCGACCAGCGGGCAGGCAGAGACAGACAGACAGCGTGCGGTATGGGATGGATGCACTGGCTGACCATTTTTGCCCAGTTGCCGTGACGGCATGTTTAGACACGTTTTTGTTCTGAGTATCATGTTTTCTTTCATTTGTACGTGATTGACTGAGCCGAATGGTTGGTTCTCTTGTCAATGTGTTTGTTTTTTTTTCTGTCTGTCTGTCTGTCTGTCTATCTATCTATCTATCTATCTATCTATCGATCGATCGATCGATCTCTCTCTCTCTCTCTCTCTCTATCTTTCTATCTTTCTCTCTCTCTCTCTCTCTATCTATTATGTCTATCTATCTATCTATCCATATGTCTGTCTGTCTATCTGCATGTCTATCTATCTTTCTCTCTCTATCTATCTGTCTATCTATCTATATGTCTGTGTGTCTATCTGCAGGTCTACTATTATCTCTCTCTCTCTATCTCTCTCTATCTATCAATCTATCTTTCTCTCTCTATCTGTCTGTCTGTCAATCTGCGTCTCTCTCTCTCTCTCTCCTCTCTGTCTGTCTGTCTGTCTGTCTGTCTATCTATCTAAAGTTTTGTTTTTCATCTGTTGTCACTGCTTAACCATGCGCTTCTTGTTAAAGTTTTCTTCATCACTTCTATGTGATTTTTTTATGGTATTTAAAAAAAAAAAACACACTTTCATTTCTCATCTGTAGTTAACAAGGCAGAAAACAATGGTGTGTCTCCAGTATTTGGCGGAAACATCTGTCAGGACTTTAATGGTTTTCATTAGAGAGAGAGAGAGAGAGAGAGAGAGAGAGAGAGAGAGAGAGAGAGAGAGAGAGAGAGAGAGAGAGAGAGAGAGAGTACATTCACGTGGTGTGTGTTTTGGAGATCGATTTAATTTTTTGCTTAACCTGGTGGATGTGTAAATGATTTTATACTGAGTGTTTAAAACCCTGATCTTAATTCATCTATGTTTTTGTCAACGACAGTAGTAGATGAAGCAATCTTCTGACGGTCCTGTCTCCAACTCAGATAAAGTCTTGTGTAATACTTGATTTGATCAGTGGCGGATCCAAACGCTCGGATGGCAAAGGAAGAAGATTCCAGATACTCGATCGTTTCCCAGCGGCAAATTAGCACAGCTCTCTGTAGAAGGCATTGCTCAATACACAATGAATGGTTCTAGACACCAGGACTGATATGATAATGGTGGCCTGGTCGGTAACTTAATTACGTCAGTGCACTCCATCCCAGAAGACGCCTCTCTGACTGATGAGAGCGACC
>JADBJO010000372.1:170000-175000 GCA_016801955.1 Conus betulinus | reverse complement strand
CTCTCTCTCTCTCTAGCGCGTGTGTGTGTATATATGTGTGTGTGCGTGCGTGTGCGCGCGCCCTTGTGAGTGTGTGTGTGTGTGTGTGTGTGTGTGTGCGTGTGTGCGTGTGCGTGTGTGTACACAGACGAAGCGAGTAAAGAGTGGCACGTTACTGACACTGCCACACCAGCTATCCTCATCAGATCTTTCAGCCATCTCTGGCAGGCTGTCTGTCACTGATGGAGGTCAGTGTCAGCACAGGCACCATGATGAATGTTCACACCAAGCCACGACTGCTCAAAACTTACTCTGGGCTGTGAGAAGGTGTTGGAGGATGGCGAACGGAAATCTTTCCTCTGAATGACACACGTGTTAGCACTTTGACGACTGTTTCAAGGTAATGTCCACAAGGACACCTCGCCTTCCCTTCTTTTTTTTCTGTCAGCTTCTTTCCATGAAACATGGTTTAAGACTTTGTTAGATATCCTTCGTTCTGTACCTCCCTCGTCCAGTACCGATTCTAGCAAAGTGACCCACCAGCTCATCTGAGATCGAGCCGACACCAGAATTGACCATGACTACTGAATCATTTTGGAAAAAGTGACTTGCATTGTGAGGGGAATCACATTTTTCCTCGACTCACGGAATAGAAAGGTTGAAACTTTGGAGGAAAAATGAGGCGAAAAATATATTAAACTAAGCTCTTCCTAGGTCATGTCCTGGATGAGCTTGTTAGAGATTAGAAGATAGCGCTAACTTGAAGATTAACAGAAAAAAAAAAAAACCCTGAAAATTAACAGCCACAGTTGACCTGAACACTAGCTATAATGGGAATGGGAGTGAACAAAGGTGGATTCAATGTAGATCAACAAACATGTTGTAACAGCCATTCGATTGTATTACAAAGGTAGAAGAAGAAGAAGGGAGTTTCAGTCTTTTTTTTCCCTCGCGGTTACGTCACTTATTATTGGCACTTGTCTGACTTGTTGTTTTAGGATTTCCTGTCACAGATGACTGCGGACCATTATTTCTTGAAAACATATTGGGGGGACCAAATCGAATTGAGATGTAATGGGGAGCAGAACTGGGGTGAGACACTGTTTTCATGTCAGTATAGAACTTCACAGAAAGAAACATTCTACTATTGGTAAAAGAGGAAAAACAATACTGAGCATCACAGGAGGAAGCACTATAGTGAAGAAAAAAAGAGAAGACACTACTGAAAATCACTGAAAAAAAAAGCATTACAGTGAGGGAAAAAAAAAAGAAGAAATACTAAACCTCGCAGTAAGAAGCGTTATACTAAGGGAAAAAGAGCGGGAATTTCTCCACCTTACAGAAAAAAGCATTATTTTGTGGGAAAAAGAGGAGACAGTAGTAAACATCACGAAAAAAAAAAAAAGCATTATAGTGAAGGAAAAAAAAAACCCAGGAGATTACTGAATTTCACAGAAAATAAGTATTACACTAAAGGAATGAACAGGAGACTACTTAATTTCACAGAAATAAAATCGTTATACTGAAGGAATAAACAAGAGATTACTGAATTTCGCAGAAAAAAGGATTATACTGAGAAAAAAAAAAAAAACAGGAGACTACTGAATTTCACAGAAAAAAAAGCATTATACTGAGGGGAAAAAGAAGAAACAGAGAACCTAACAGAAAGAAGCATAATTATACTACAGGAAAAAGAGGAGACAACACTGAACATAACAGAAAGAAAAATAATCCTAGAAAGAAGCATTGTTTTGAAGGAAAAAGAGGAACTGCGTGAAACACTGTCCTCATTTTAGAACTGAACATCACAGGAAGAGGCATTATACTGGAGGAAAAAGAGGAAACAATACTGAACATCACAGAAAAAAAATGGACGAAAACGAGGGGACAATAGTGAACATCCCAGAAAGAAGCATTATACTGAAGGAAAAAAGGGAGTCACTATTGGACCGCACAGACAGAGGCATCCCATGGAAGGAAAAAGAGAAGACTGTAATTTCGCTCTTCATGGAAGCCGAAAGACTGGTACCCACAGCATGCAAGAAGGCTGAAACCCCGAACAACGGCTCCAACGAAGACTTCATAACCCTAGGACCTTTCCCAGGAGAATTAACCATATATTAGCATATATTACATTGCTATACAAACACCAACACATATTCCATCACCTAAGTACTAACAGATTGGTAAACAACACCAACACATATTCCATCATCTACGTACTATCATATTGGTAAACAACACCAACACATATTCCATCACCTAAGCACATATCACAATGCTACACAACATCAACAGATATTAAATCCGTATGCTTTTTTATTTTCTCCTCCTCTCTGTCCTCCCCTTCTTTCTCCTAGTCTCCTTTCTTCCCCCGCTACCCCTTCTACAGCAACAACAACAACAACAACAACAAACAGCAGCAGCAGCAGCAGCAGCAGCAGCAGCAGCAACAACAACAACAACAACAACAAACAGCAGCAGCAGCAGCAGTAGCAGTAACAACAACAACCACAACCACAGCAGCAGCAGCAGCAGCAACAACAACAACCACACAGCAGCAGCAGCAGCAGCAGCAGCAGCACATCAACAACAACAACAACAACAACAACAACAACAACAACAACTACTACTACTACTACTACTACTACTACTACTACTACTACTACTACTACCACCACCACCACTACAACCACTGCTGCTGCTGTTGCTGCTGCTATTACCAGTACACTAGAGCATCGAACGACTTTTATGATCCTCCTCACAGACTACAGAGACCAGTTCTGAATCCTTGATGTCTGCAGCTGACCTGTAGTCACCATGGACTCCCCTGGACGCGTCGTTCAGCATCCTCACGTGCCCGAGGAGACGGCGCTGTTTGAAGCCTGCAGAACGGGCCACCTCAGCGACCTTCATGACCTGATCGCCTCCCATGCTGACGTGCGTCAGGTGGACAGTGAAGGCAGGACTGCCCTCTACGTGGCCACCTGTGCCGGCCACTCCCACATCGTCCGCTGGCTGCTGTCGCTGCCGGAGGTGGACGTGAACGCTCGGACGCGTCATGGCACCACGGCCCTCATGATCGCCTGTACCTACGGCTCCCCGGACCTTGTCCGTATCTTCTTGAGTTACGGAGCGTCCGTCAACTTGGTGGACCACGGGGGACGGGGGCCGTTGAGCACGGCGTGTTACCACGGCTACCGGTCCATCATTTTCCTGCTTTTGAAGCACCCGGGCACTGAGGTCAACCTGTACGCCGGGCACACCCCTCTGCACTGGGCGGTGATGGGTGGCAATGTCAAGGTGGTCCAGTTTCTGATCCAGGAAGCTGAAGCCTTGAATCTCAATGTTCTGAGTGTCCAGGGGAATTCTGCACTCCATCTGGCTTGTTCGCAAGGTTCGGAGGACATTGCTTTTGAACTCCTCCGTAGTGGGGCGGACTTCAACTGTATCAATAATGAAGGTGAAACTCCCCTCTACGTCGCCTGCAAATTCAATAGGGGATCCATAGCGGAGGCGCTCCTCGCCCACCAGGCGGAGGTCAATGTGGAAAACGCTGAGGGGGTGAGTCCACTCCACGTGGCCATAGAGAATACGTCCATACAGTGCATTTCGCCGCTCCTCCGGCACCCTGAAACTGATCTGAACAAAACCGATCAGCACGGACGCACACCCCTGTTGTTAGCTTGTGAACGAGGCTTCCAAGACATCGTTTGTGACCTGTTGAGTTTGGGGCCAACGTCAACACTGCTGATCGCAGAGGCGACACCCCACTGCTGAGAGCGACCAAAAACGAAAGTTATGATTTGGTTTCCATTCTCCTCGAGTCCCCTTATACTCGAATGAATATCAGGGACTATCAGATGAGGACGGCTCTGACTATTGCCTGTGAACGTTCTCAGTTACGGGTGGCTAAACTTCTGATTCGGCTAGGTGCTGATGTCAACCTGGCAGACGACAGGAACAGGACTCCATTATTTCTGATGAGTCTGTACAACCACAGGGATATCGTGAAACAAATCCTCAAGGTACATGACTGCCAGGTGGACGCCGTGTCCGACACAGGGACCACCGCTCTTCATGTGGCCTGTCTGCATGGACATCAGGAGGTGGTGCGGCGGCTGATCAAACACCGCGCCGACGTCAACTGGGTCAAACCCCAGTCTCGTACGACCGTGCTGCACGTGGCCATTTACAATGGACAGGTGGAGATGGCCAAGATGCTGGCCAAACTGATCGGAAAATCTGAACGCTCAAGATTTCGATGGATGCACGGCGTTGTACCTGGCCTGCGACAAAGGCTACGGGGCGGTGGTCAAAGTCTTGCTTAGACTGGGCGCCGACGGCAACATCGCCACCTTTGACCGGAGAACTCCGTTGCACGCGGCGAGTTGCGGAGCACACGAAGACATGGTGAAGATGCTCTTGCGATCAGGCGTGCGGGTGAATGACGCGGACGCTGAGGGGTCGCACGGCTCTCCATCACGCCGCCATCAACGGCATGACCCGTTCGGTGCGAAGGCTGTTGAAAAGAGATGCCGACATCGGCTTGAAGGATGAGTCCGACAAGACTCCCGTCAGCTTGGCCTACGAGTACAACAAACAGAGAGTTGTGCACCTTCTGCTGGCCGAAGGCATCGCTAGGAGGCGCTACCCCTGACAACTTCGCCTTGAGCTATGCCATCGGTCCGGATACATAAGTCTTCTTACCACTGCATGTGACCCGTGTGATACAGGGCCGCGGGTGGGGGGGAGGGGGGGGGGGGGGGGGAGGAGGGAGGGGGGGGCGCCATGACGTTAACAAAATCTCTTCCCGTAGATTTCAACCAGCGGTCACGGTTTGTGTCTTCATTAAAAAGAGGTTTTTAGGCTGTATATCATTCTGACGTAATTTGTTGTTCATAGCCACTTCAGCGAGTAAATGATTGTAAACAGCAAGGTGTATATATCCCAGTTGTGTTTGAACCAAATATTCTGGGATATTTTCAAGCGTCAAGTCCTTGGGTGTGAGACAAAAACCC
>JADBJO010000372.1:162500-167500 GCA_016801955.1 Conus betulinus | reverse complement strand
TATATATATGACAGTTTAAAATAGGTTTCAAATGAAGGATTAAAAAAAACTACAAATTTGTTTCAAGCCTATTTCAAACTGTTATACACACACACACACACACACACACACACACACACACATACATATATATATATATATATATATATATAGTGATAAATATGTAAGCTGTCAACACCGCCCACAGAGTTCAGATATATATAACAGTTTAAAATAGGTTTCAAATAGGATTAGGAAACCTACAAATTTGTTTCAAGCCTATTTTAAACTGTTTTATATATATATATATATATATATATATATATATATATATATATATATATATATATATAACAGTTTAAAATAGGTTTAAAATGAAGGATTAAAAAACCTACAAATTTGTTTCAAGCCAAAGAGCTCTCCTCAGGGTACAAACTGGGCGCACCACCGGTGTTATATAGTGTGTGTTGTGTGGGCGTGTGAGCACTGTACGTGTGGCACGTGGCCTGTACTTTTTTTTTTTTTTATCTTTTTGGGGCGCGTTCAGGGGGGACGTGCCAGGGGATGGTGCACTGATAAAGATTTCCATTTATGCCTGCAATTGTTCATCATTTCTACTTTAGAGTTCAGGGATGCTAGATGGGGTTTACATAATATCAGCCACTTTTCTGTAGTACATAGATTGCATTTTTTAGAAATGTTGTATGGTGTTGCTCTTTTTATAATTTTCCATGATATTTTGTAATCTATTTTCTTATCTTTAAGCTTCCAAATATATTTGCTTAATTCTGTTTGGTTTTTATATTTTTCCTGTTTGAAGGACTGTTTATGGTTTGCATATCTGGTTTTAAAACGGTTAGCCGTGATCCCTATGTATGTTTCTTTATCACTGTCCGTTGTTACTGTAGCTTGGTACACAATATTATTGTAGAGACATTTATTTATTCAGAGGGCACTGGTCTTTTTTTTGTGCAATTACAAGATGTCCTTTCGTCACCCTCTTTGGTTGTATTGCTTTTGGTTTTATTGGAAAAATCAATTATATTTTTAAAGTTGGGCATACACGAATACGATAGCTTGATGGTATTTTTATTGAATATTTTAGATAGTACATGTTCTTTTGGGAATGATGTAAGGATTCTTAAGAACTCTTTTCCTACGTTAGTTTTTGTTCTTCCATCATATGGAGGGTTATACCATATAATCTTTCTTTTCCTGTTTTTTCTTATTGCTATTCATGTTGTTATCTGGGTTGTATTGCAATTTGTGGTTGTAACCACTTTTATACAGCGCCTCTTGGTATTCGGTTGCTGCACTGTTAAATGCTTTCTCATTGCATGACAGTTTAGACAGTCTTTTGTTTATACCATTAGGTATGGTTTTTAGAATGGAGGGTGGATGGTTACTTTTGATGTCTACGTAGACAGGGTGTGTCATTAGGTTTTTTTGTATGGTTTGTATGTATGATCCTTGAGGTCTAATGTTATGTCTAAGTAATTTACTATTTTTTTGTTAGCTTCTACTGTAATTTTTAGGTTATGGCTTTGGAAAATTTTACAAAGTTCTTTCTTCTTGTTTTCAATGGTTTTTTTGGTTTATTGTTTAGCATGGCAAGGCCATCATCTCTGTATAGGCCAACCTGTTTACCAAGTATTTTCTGTATATGAGACAATATGAAGAGTCCAACTAATTCACAGGTTTCAGCTCCATCATAAGATCCCATCGTGACATCGAATGTGGGAGTTTTTGCTGTTTTTTTTAATCCAAGTTTCATTGTTGCTATGGAGGAGGGTTTTCTTGGTGTGGAAAATAATTTCCATCTCAGAATCTGTTATATTTGTATACTTGTTGGCGAATCTTAGAGCTTTAGTAATTCCTCATCAATAGAAGGATAGAAATCCACTATGTCGAAAGTAATGAACATTGTATTTTTTTCTGTTTGTTCATTCTTTAAACCATTGGATAACTTCATAACTATTTTTCCAGAGATTATATTCAGTGTTTGTTTTTATGTCCTCTATTGCTTTTTCCAGGATTTTTTTTTTTTTTTACTGATCTTGCCTAGTTCAGATTTTGATGGGTTTATTAGTCTGCAAGTAGGGTTGTTATGGAAGTTAGGTTTGTGGTCTTTAAGGGTTATGAAAGCTTCTTTTATTGCTGTTGTTTCTATCCTATCACCTAAATCCATGTGGTGCACAAGCTCCTTTTCTTTTTTGCAGATGTTGTCATATATAGTCTTATCAGCTTTTTTTAATAATTTTTCTGAATATTCTTGTTGAGGAGTTGAGAGCACTCATTAGGTTCCATTTTATAGAAATTGCTTGTCTTATCAGCCTTTATGAATATTTTTTTTGTCATTTTGGATTTGTTTTATGCCATTATTCAATGTTGTTTGGAAGTTATTATATGATTTACGAAATTCAATATTAGCTATTAGTTTTTTCATGCTTTCTTTCTTTAATCCTGATATATTCTGTTAAAAAATAGGATGGTAAAAGGAAGTTCTAAAATCGACAGCTCTGTTTCGAGCGCTGGCTCTCGTCAGGATGGTTTTGGGTTGTCTACAACCCAAAACGTTGTCTACGAGTAGACAACCCAAAACCATCCTGACGAGAGCCAGCGCTCGAAACAGAGCTGTCGATTTTAAAACTTCCTTTTACCATCCTATTTTTTAACAGATGTTGCTCCCCAAAGGGTCGAGCATTTTAAGAATTTTATTAGCATTTTAAGAATTTATATAGGCATTTTATATATATATATATATATATATATATATATATATATATATATATATATATATATATATATATATATATGCGCGCGCGCGCGCGCGTGTGTGTGTGTCTCTCTCTCTCTTTGAAAAGCGCGCACACGCGCGTGTGTGTATAGGTGTGTGCGTGTGAGTGCGCACGCGCGAACGTGTGTGTCAGTGGTTTGTGGTTTGTGTCTTCGTGTGTGTGCGGATAAAAAAGTAGTGGGGGTGGAATATAGGGGTGGAAATGAGGATATGGAGAAGAGCAAGTATACGAGTATGTGCGAGTACGTGCATTCTGTTTTTTTACTGCAGTCTTATGATGATGATGATGATAATGATGATGATGTCACTGTGCTGCCTTGCCGGAGAAACCGCACAACAATAACAACTCACAGTGTGGGGATGATGGTGATGCTGCTGCTGCTGCTGCTGCTGCTGCTCTGCTGGTGGTGACGAGAACGACGACGACGACGACGACGCTGACGATGATGATGAGGATGACGATGATGACGATGATGAGGACGACGACGGACGGAGAAACCGCACAACCTTGCCTTGTGATGATGGTGATGCTGCTGCTGCTGCTGCTGCTGCTGCTCTGCTGGTGGTGACGAGACGACGACGACGACGACGACGATGATGATGATGATGATGATGAGGACGACTTTGATGATGACGATGCTGCTGCTGCTGCTGCTGCTGCTAATGATGATGATGACGATAATGATGACAACGACAATGACGACGATGACGACGACGACGATAATGATGATGATATCACTGTGCAGCTTGGCTGGAGAAACCGTGCAGCAGTGACTCACAGTGTGGGGACCCTCTAGCGGAGTGTTTTGCCGGCTCCTGTCTCTGTAGCCTGGGCTACTACTTCTCCTTGTCACGTGACTCCTGTGTACTCAGTAAGACCAGCACACCTGGCCCAGTGATGACGCACTGGTTGGTCTGGTAATGGGTCGGTTGGCTGTATGGTGACTGGTTGGTCTGGTAATGGGTTGGCTGGCTGGTTAATGACTGGTTGGTCTGGTAATGGGGTTGGTTGGCTGTATGGTGACCGGTTGGTCTGGTAATGGTTTGGCTGGCTGGTTAATGACTGGTTGATCTGGTAGCGGGTTGGTTGGGTGATATGCAATTGGTTGGTCAGGTCGTGGATTGGTCGTCTGGTTAGTGACTGGTTGGTCTGATTGTGGGTGGTTGGCTGGCTTGCAGATTGTTTGGTCTGGTAGCAGACTGGTTGGCTTATTGGTCATTGGTTGCTCAGCGAGTGGCTTTGTTGGCTGATTAATGAGTGGTAATTTTGCCAGTGGGGTTGGTTGGCTGGTTAACAACTTGCTGGTCTGCTGGAGGGTTGGTCGTTGGTTTTGATGATTTGTCGATCTGCCCTTGAGATGGTCGGCTAGTTGAAGCCTGGTTGGTATGGTCGTGGGTGTGTTGGCTGGTGTGGTGACAGGTTGGTCTGGTTGTGGGTGTGTTGGCTGGTGTGGTGACTGGTTGGTCTGGTGTGGTGGGTGTGCGCTGGCTGGTGCGGCGAGTGGTTGGTCTGGTTGTGGGTGTGTTGGCTGATGTGGTGACTGGTTGGTCTGGCCGTGGGTGTGTTGGCTGGTGTGTGGTGACTGGTTGGTCTGGCCGTGGGTGTGTTGGCTGGTGTAGTGACTGGTTGGTCTGGTTGTGGGTGACAGTGCTGGCTGTTGTGGTGACTGGTTGGTCTGGTTGTGGGTGTGTTGGCTGGTGTAGTGACTGGTTGGTCTAGCTGTTGGTGTTGGCTGGTGTAGTGACTGGTTGGTCTGGTTGTGGGTGGGTGTGCTGGCTGGTGTAGTGACTGACTGTTGGTCTGGTTGTGTGGGTGGGTGTGCTGGCTGGTGTAGTGACTGGTTGGTCTGGTCGTGGGTGGGTGTGCTGGCTGGTGTAGTGACTGGTTGGTCTGGTCGTGGGTGTGTTGTCTGGTGTGGTGACTGGTTGGTCTGGGCGTGGATTTATTGGCTGGTTTGGTGATTGAGATTGTAAGCGCGTTGGTTGGCTAAAGACTAACTGCCTGGCTTGTTTAAAGTTCGATGGCCATCTGCCGCTTACTTCAGTTTACCCTAGAGTGTGTGTGTGTGTGTGTGTGTGTGTGTGTGTGTGTGTGTGTGTGTGTGTGTGTGGTGTGTGTGTGTGTGTGTGTGTGTGTGTGTGTGTGTGTGTGTGTGTGTGTGTGTGAACGCGCGAGCGCGCGAGCGTCATGCATCTGTGTGTGTGTGTGTGTGTGTGTGTGTGT
>JADBJO010000372.1:135000-157500 GCA_016801955.1 Conus betulinus | reverse complement strand
AAAGAATCATTGCGAACCGTCGCTTTACATCGCTGGCCTAGCCGCCATTGAACAAATACTCGCCAAACTTGTTGAAATAAAACCTAGATGAAACATCAGTGAGATATAGAACGGAAATGAGAGTCGAAAAGACTCATTTAAGACCAACCCCAACACCACAATCACTACTGATATACTGATCCATGAAGGGAAGCTAGGAACTGATGAACGTCATGTCCTTGGCATTCATCCTTCATGATGAAGGAGCCAAACCAGAAATCCTCTCAAGGGCGGCAAAGACAACATCAGGACTGTCCAGACTGAAACTGTAAGAATGTCAACAATCTCCACTCAACATAAGAGCAGGCTCCTGCGTGCATAGGTTTATCTCATCGTCTGTCTGCAAATGAGGTATGACCTTCATGGCGGATCTGGAAAGAAGAAAACAAGCCACGGAAATCATGTGTTATCACAAGATCTTAAAAATCAGATGTACCGTTCCTAACGCCAACGAACAAACACACCAAACCATCAAGTAGCATATCGGATCATACGAAGATCTACTGACATCAGTTGAGAAAAAAATCTACATTGATATGGCCAAGTATCAAGGTCCATGACGATGCCTATCCAAGGACAGAACCTCTGAAATTACCGCACCGACCTCTGGGGCAGGCTGGCATGGATGTGCGAGCAAACGGGAAGCTGAATTCTCCACAAGAGCAGGACCTGGTCGTCCACATCACTGCAGACCAAGAAATAATTGATAGGGATAACGAGGGCGATGTTATGCTGTCTGACATAACATGGCATGACTTGAACGCTTTTTCTTTTCTGAACGACGTCTACAAGGAGAAACTGCAATGGTGATATAGAACACTGAGGCAGCACTCTGGCAGACTAATGGTGATATAGAACACTGAGGGAGCTCTCTGGCAGACCAACGGTGGTATAGGACACTGAGGGAGCTCTCTGCAGACCAATGGTCGTATAGGACACTGAGGGAGCTCTCTGGCAGACCAATGGTCGTATAGGACACTGAGGGAGCTCTCTGGCAGACCAATGGTGATATAGGACACTGAGGAAGCACTCTGGCAGACCAATGGTGATATAGAACACTGAAGGAGCACTCTGACGGACCAGTCAGTTGAAGGGAAATAACTCCTCTTGGTAACTGCAGTCTATCTATATAAGCCCACAGCGTCCTCCATTCCCGGGTGGGTTCTGGTCCCTGTTTGCTAAATTCCACAAAACAAGATGAATCACACACGTAAACAGAAAATCAGTGGCACATCCGAACCAGCGCAGCGCAGTTCCGTCGCTTTCATAATGTGTCAGCTGGGATTTCTTGAACGCTGTCAAGAGTTTTTCCCCGATTGAAACAACAGGGGAAAATGCATCCCGTGACACCGCCCGTTGGAATGAGCCAAACCTGAAGCACCAGTGGGAAAAAACGGGGACATCTCTCTCCATCAGTCGCAAGGCCGTTGGTCGAGCCTCGTCACGTGACACGTATTTTAGTATTGATCGACAGAGATGGCATAAATGAAAAGCAGTTTAAACAAATTAGTTTCACACTTATGTTCGTTCCGTTTCTAAAACCACCTGACCTTGAAGAGCAGCAAGTTAAATGTTATCTTCAAGGGCGGATAGGGGGGTGTCAAAAGGAAATCTTTTCTCCCCCCCCCCCCCCCCCCCGTCTTTCCCCCCTCCACCTCACCCCCTACACCAAAAATACTAAAGGACTTTGATTGATATGGAGACCGGAGAAATTTTACACTCACTGTGCTGAACTGAGTAGGATTTGTGTTTGTCTTACGTAGACAGAGGAGATGATGTAAACAATTCAGCGCAGAATTCTCTGCAATTACTGCATGTAGTCAGTCTTTCTCTCGGTGCTATTTTAAACTTTTTTTTTTTTATTACAGTGAGGCCATTAAGACAGATAAGGACATATCCAGGTATGTGTGTGTGTGTGTGTGTGTGTGTGTGTGTGTGTGTGTGTGTGTGTGTGTGTGTGTGTGTGTGTGTGTGTGTGTGTGTGTGTGTGTGTGTGTGTGAGAGAGAGAGAGAGAGAGAGAGAGAGAGAGAGAGAGAGAGAGAGAGAGAGAGAGAGAGAGCAGCGTGCGTGCGTGAGAGCATGTGTGTGTGTGTGTGTTCGTGTGTGTGTGCGTGTGCGTGTGTGTGGTGTGTGTGTGTGTGTGTGTGTGTTCACATACTCTCTCTCTCTCTCTCTCTCTCTCTCTCTCTCTCTCTCTCTCTCTCTCTCTCTCTCTCTCTCGAGAGTATGTGTATTTGTGTGTGTATGTGTGCGCGAAACAGACGAAGGCCAAGTGTCTCTCTGCATGTTGGAATGGACGAATCACGTTCAGTTCAAGTTGCTCGTAGTCTAGTCGGCCGCCCGGGGCCTTCTCACTGCCGTAACAAATCACGTAGCCCAACATAAACAACAGCATCTATTCTATGAACAAAACAGAAAAAGACTGAGAAAGAAAACCAGCAACATGAAGAAGACGAAGTTTTACACAATGCAGAGTGTACTTTCGTTGGAAATCTACCTCATCTTCCAGAAGAACAAGGTAAACGTTTGTCTTCAAGGGCAGGGGTCTAAGAGGAAATCTTTCTGAATCACGTGACGCTGTGAAGCTGATGTCACCGCCCCCCTCACTAAAAATAGTAACGTCTTCTGATTGGCAGGAGAAGGTCTGAGCGTTCTGTGGCGGAGTTCACGCTGGCTGCCACTGAGGTCAGCCTAAAAACAGGTCTCCCTCTCAACGGCCACGTTGTGCAACTGGTGGCTACTGTCTGCCTCCTCCTGTATAAGTCATCTGTTGAATTGATGGTTAGTCAGATTGATGATTGTTGGCACCACTCTTTTGAGTCTGTCTGTCTGTCTGTCTGTCTCTAATCCTTGCCCCCCCCCCCCCCCCCCCCCAACTCTTTCTTTCTCTCTCGCTTTCTATGTCCCCTCTGTCTGTCTGTCTGTCTGTCTTGTCTGTCTATCTTGTCTGTCTGTCTTTCTATCTTGACTGTGTCTGTCTGTCTGTCTGTCTGTCTGTCTCTCTCTCTCTCTCTCTCTCTCTCTCTCTCTCTCTCTCTCTCTCTCTCTCTCTTCATTGCCTCTCTATCTCATTTTCCATGATACAGATGCAGACGTGATCACCGTAGGCTAGGGACTGGGGTCTGATGATCATCTTCAGAAGGGGAAAACCTTGTTTTCATTGAATGTGTCGGCAAAAACCGGCATTCCGGTAAGTCATGCAGAATTGCCGCCAGATTTTGAATCTTCAATCGCGTTGACAGATTCGACGCACAGTTCTCGTGACACGGTCGGGCATGAAGGACCTGAAGCCAGCTGCAGTGCCGCTGAAAACCAGGCCACAGAGAAATGAACACAAAACGAGGTGATGAGTAACGCGCGTTAATGAACCTCGCACCTTTACCAGGCCACGGAGAAATGAACACAAAACGAGGTGAAGAGTAACGCTGCGTTAATGAACCTCGCACCTTTACCAGGCCACGGAGAAATGAACACAAAACGAGGTGAGAGTTAACGCTGCGTTAATGAACCTCGCACCTTTACCAGGCCGCAGAGAAATGAACACAAAACGAGGTGAAGAGTAACACTGCGTTAATGAACCTCGCACCTTTTTTTTAGTGAGTTAATTTGTATTTACTATTGGACATTCTTCTTGTTCCACACACACACACCCTCCCTGCGCCACCCGGTTTTCTTTCCCAGAACAGTGAGAGGATGGAAACTGCTTCAATGAACAGACGGCGCCATCTGAATCGGTTAGAGGAGTTCATACTCCTCCTCAATGGCACTGTGTAGAAAAGAAACCAGACTGGAAGAAGGAGGTGGGGGGGAGGGGGGGGGGGGGGAGGGTTGTGGGGAGGGGGGGATTCATTTTTTTTGTTTGTTTCTTCATTACTTGGGGGATTGCTTTTTGTTCTTGCTTTTTCCTCATCTTGGGGATCTGGCGATGTTGAGTGTCAATTACTGTGCTGAGGCAGGACGGAGACATTTGTTGCGTGACTCGCTGCCTCCTTCACCATGCAGCTGGGTCGCTACCGACAGAAAAGGGAAGAAGGATAGAAACTATTGAAAGAAAAAAGCAGAAGTAGTGCTTTTTTTTTGCGAGCGAGCATTTCATCGATGACCTGTCCATTGCTGGTACTTTCAGATCCAGATTCCGCTAATTCCGTCTGATCTTCCTCAAGGGTGGGGTATTGTTGGTGTATTAGTTCGCGCGTAAAAAGCTTTCCTTTCTGTACCCTATCATGAGACAATTATAAAATGATAGGGACGGAGGATAAGGAGGAAAACACTCCTTTTATAACACAATTCAACACAACAAACAACACGCAGGGACAGACAGGAACAACACAGACAGGACAGAACACCGTACAGCCAGACCCACACCCACCCCACACACCAACACCCACCAACACACACACCCACACCAACGTCAGAAGTTTAATGTAAGATGTTAGTAGTAAAAACTCCCTAGGAAGGATTTCCGTTCTGACCCCCCCCCCCCCCTGACCTGCCTGGCGTGGGCTTCCGCCCCCCTGCACCCCCCCCCCACCCCCCTACAACTTATTCTTCCCCCTTTTCCTCCTTCCCGAGCATTAGAGCCGCTGGGACAGACACACCGAGGGGAAAGACGATGTGACAGCCTTCGGCACCTAACTGAGACAACAAATAAACACTTAAAACGATGTAACACACAATCTGCACACGCGTCTAGATGTTCTTGATGTTTTTGAAAAAAAAAAACTCCTAAAAACATTTCCGTCTCTGGGCCTAGACAGGCCAGTGGCGTTCAGCAACTGGTAGCTAGCAGAGGACAACAGCGAGGAAGAGCCCTCTGCTCTGATTATCACAAGGAAAGGAAGGATGAGAGTCCGAGCCCTTGCTAGAAGGGCGATAGGCAAAAAACCACCAATCGTCTGAGATGTAATTGGCCAGGTCACGCTGACAAGAACGGCCTAATTATTCCCTGTGTAAAAAAAACTTTCTGCCCAAAAGTAAAAATAAAACCCTAACAGAATGGTGAAATTGTTATTTGAAAGGAGGAAAAGGAAAACAGCGTGCCCCTCGTCTCTCACCAAGAAAGGCCATAGGTGGGTTCAAATGTCGCAGGGCATGGTGAGGCTAGCTGCCCTCCTGCTATTCCAACCATCGCGCAAGGAAAGAAGGGGGGTGAGGAGTTATACTGAGCCCGGTGCGGGGGGGGCCCATCTGCCTCTCCAAACCATTCCGAAGAGTAAAGGTGGAGGTAACAACTGAGATTATGCGCTTTCCCCGCTTCATTTCTTCTGGCCAAAGGTAAAAGGTGCCTAAACAATGGGGGGTGAATATGATGTCGCTTGCCACGTCTGAGCGTCCAGCGTGCTTTGTTGTGAACAAGTGCAAAGATGAAGTAGGGGGGTAGAAAGTGGGTGGTTTATTATGTCGGTGCTCACCATCTGCCTCCTCAGGGGGTATCAAAGGCAGGAGGGAGAAGGGGGGGGGGGGGGGGGGGGGGGAGAATAATAATGGGAACTGTTCGGCCGTGGCCCCATTTGTTCTCAAAGTGCTGTTCAAAGGAAAGGGGGAAAGGGGGGGGTAATACTGGCGAGAAACATATCAGGACATAATAGATTAATATATCCCACGACTCCCCACTAGCCAAATTTAAAGAATAAATTATTAAAAGGAAAAAGGCAAAAAAAACAAAAAACAAAAAAAAAAGATAGGGGCGAACGGGGTGAAGAGAAAAGGGAAAAGTAATGGGAATGGTAGGTATGCTCCTACTCCTCAATATCGCAAATGTAAGAGGTTGTGTGTGATTTGGTATAGGTGTAGAAATACACATGAAACGCAATACACAAACCTGGACGCGTACGCACACAGCGTTCTTTGTTTTTGAAAAATAAAACGAAACAAAACAGCACTGTTGTTGCTTATCCAGTGACATGAATCAGTGCGTGCAGGAGGGATGCACTGACGTCACCTCTCAAACTCGGGGCCACCCAGGCACTGGATTACAAGAAGGAAAAATTTGAGAAGTGGAATTTGGGGATTAAGATTTTTGTGTGCCCGAAGATAAGGAGGGGGAGTGGACTGTTGTGTTGAAGGCACTAATGCCTACTGCTGCTAGGCAATGCCTCGTTTGACTATCGAAATGTTTCGTTGTAAGGAAGGTGGGGGGAGGTGGTTGAGAGATGGGTGAATTTGTTCATGAAGAGTTGCTTAGCTAGAGTCTGCTTTCCTGTCGTCCAAAGGTGTGTGTGCGTGTGCGTGCGTGCGGGCGTGCTGTGCGTGTGTGCGTGCGTGTGTGTGTTGGGTGTTGTGTGGTGTGTGTGGGGTGTGTGTGGTGTGTGGGTGGTGGGGGGGAGAGAGAGGAGACGAGAAGAGAGAGAGGGAGGAGAGAGATGGATGAATATCTTACTAGTGCCACATCCGCCTTCCAACTGCCCAAGGCAGAAGACAAGGGGGCTAATAAAAGGGAATGCTGGGCAGCATCCATCTGCGGGGTCCTGGATGGAGGGGGGGGGGGGGGGGGGGGGAGGGGGGGGGAGTCGTGGGGTGGGGGGGACGGGAGAGGGGGGGGGGGGGGGGATGGGGGGGGGGGGGGAGGGGGGGTGGGGGGGGGAGGGGGGGGGGAGTAGGGGGGGGGGGTGGGGTGGGGGTGGGGGGGGGGGGGGAGGGGGTTGGGTGGGGGGGAAGGGGGGGCGGGGGGGGGGGGTGGTGGTGTGGGGTGTGGGGGGGGGGGGTGGGGGGGACGGGGGGTGGGGGGGGGAGGGGGTGGGGGGCGGGTGGTGGAGGGGGAGGGGGGTGGGATGGGCGGGGAGGTGTGTGGGGCGGGGGGGGGGGGGGGGGGGGGTGGGGGGGGGGGGGGGGGTGGGGGGGGGGGGGGGGGGGGGGGGGGGGAGGGGGGGGGGGGGGGGCGGGGGGGGGGGGGGGGGGGGGGGGGGGGGGGGGAGGGGTCGGAGGGGGGGGGGGGGGGGGAGGGGGGGAAGTGTGGGGGGGACCGAGTTAAGGGGGGAGGGGGGGGGGGAGAGGGGGGGGGAGGGGGGGGGGAGATGGAGGGGGTGTGTGGGGGGGGGGGGGGGGTGGGAGGGGGGGGGGGGGGGGGGGGGGGTGTGGGGGGGGTGGGGGGGGGTAGGGGGGGGGGAGGGGGGGGGGGGGCGGGGGGGCGGGGGGGGGGGTGGCGCGTGCGGTCGGTGGGGGAGGGGGGTCGGGAGGGGGGGGGGGGGGGGGGGGGGTGGGGGGTGGGGGGGGTAGTGTGAGGGGGGTGGGGGGGGAGGGGAGGGGAGGGAGGGGGGGTGAGGGGGGAGTGGGGGGGGGGGGGGGGGGGGGCAGGGGGGTTGGGGTGGAGGGGGGGCGGGGAGGGGGGGGGGGGGGGGGGGTGGGGGGGGGGGAGGGGGTGGGTGGGGCGGGGGGGGGGGGGGGGGGAGGTGGGAGGGGAGAGGGGGGGGGGGGTGGGGGGGGGGGGGAGGTTTTGGGGGTGGGGGGAGGGGGGGAAGAGGGGGGGGCGGGGGGGGGGAAATAGGGGTGGAGGGAGGGGGGGGGGGGGGGAGTGAGTGGGGTGGGGGGGTTGACAGGATTTGCGGGGGGGGGGAGGACGGGTGGGGGGGGAGGGGGGGTGGGGAGTTGGGTGGGTGGGGGGGGGGGGGTAGTGACGTGGCAGGGGGACCCACGTGGTGGAGGTGCGGGGGGGGTGGGGACGGGGGGCGGGGGGTGAGCGGGGGAGGTTGGTGAATGTGGGGGTGGGGGGGGGGGGGGGGGAAAGGGGGGGGGGGGGTGGGGGGGGGGGGGGGGGGGGGGGTGGGGAGGGGAGGGGGGGTGGGGGGGGGGGGGGTGGGGTGGGGGGGGGTTGGGGGGGTTGGGGGGGGGGTGGGGGGGGGGTGTGGGGGGGGGGGGGGGGCATGGGGGGAGGGGGGGGGGGGGGGGGGGGGGGGGGGGGGGGGGGACGGAATGGGGGGTGGGGGGGGGGTGTGGGGGGGGGGGGGGGGGTGGGGGGGGGGTGGGGGGTGGGGGGGGGAGGGGTGGGGGGGGGGGGGGGGGGGGGGGGGTGGTTGGGGGATGGGGGGTGGGGGGGGAGGGGGGGGGGGGGGGTGGGGGTGTGGGTGGGGGGTAGGGGGGGGGGGGGGGGGGGGTGGGGGCAGGGGAGGGGTGGGGGAATTTGGGGGGTGGGGGGAGGTGGGGGGGGGGTGGTGGGCGGGGGGGGAGGGGGGTGCGGAGGGGGGGGGTGGGGGGGGGGGGGGGGGGGGGTGGGGGGGGTGGTTGGTGGGGGGGGGGGGGTGGGGGGGGGGGGTGGGGGGGGGGTGGGGGGGGTGGGGGTGGGGGGGTTGGGTGGGGTGGGGGGGGGGGGGGGTGGGGGAGGGGGGGGGGGGTGGGGGGGGGTGGGGGGTGGGGTGGAGTTGTGGGGGGGGGGGGGGAGTGAGGGGGGGGTTTGGGGGTGTGGGGGGGGGGGGGGGGGGGGGGGGGGGGGGGTGGGGGGGTATGGGGGAGGGGGGGGGGGGGGGGGGTGAGGGGAGGGGGGGGGGGGGGGGTGGTGGGGGGGGGTGGGTTGGGTGGGGGGGGGGGGGGGGGTGGGTGGTGGGGGGTTGGGGGGGGGGGGGGGGGTGGGGGGGGGGGGTGGGGTGGGGGTTTTGGGTGGGGGGGGGGGGGGGGGGGGGGTGGGGGGGGTGGTGTTGGGTTGGAGGGGGGGGGGGGAGTGGTGGGGGGGGGCGTGGGGGGGGGGGGGGGGGAGGGGGGGGTGGGGGGGGGGGGGGGGTTGTGGTGTGTGGGGGGGGGTGTGGGGGGGTGGGGAGGGGGGGTGGGGGGGTGGTGGGGGGTGGGTTTGGTGTTTGTGGGGGGGGGGGGGTGGGTTGTGGGGGGGGGGGGGTGGGGGGGGGGGGTGGTGGGGGGGTTTGGTTTTGGGTTTGGGGGGGTTTGGGGGTTTGGGGGTGGGGGGGGGGGTGGGGGGGGGTGGTTTGGTTGGGGGGGTTGGTGGTGGGTGTGGGGTTGGTGGGTGGGAGTGGGTGGGTGGGGGTGGGGGGGTGTGTGGGGGTTTGGGGGGCGTGGAGTGGTGCTGGGGGAACGGTCAGGGGGGGGGGGGGGCGGTCTGGGGTGGGGGGGGTGGGGGGTGTTTTGGGGGGGGGGGGGGGAGGTAAAGGGGGGGTGGGGGGGGGGGGGGGGGTGGGTGGGGTGGGGTGGGGGTGGGTGGGGCTGGTGGGGGGGGTTGGGGGGGGGGGGGGGGGGGGGGGGGGGGGGGGGGGGGGGATTGAACCGGGGGTGGGGGGGGGGGGTGTGGGGTGGGTGGTGTGGGTAGGGGGGGGTGGTTGGGGGGGTTCTGGTGGGGGGGGTGGGAGGTGGGGGGGGGGGGGGGTGGGGGGGTGGGGGGGGGGGGTGGGGGGGGTGTGGGGGGGGGGCTTGGGGATGGGGTGGGGGGGGGGGGGGGGGGGTGGGGTGTGGGGGGGGGGGGGGGGGGGGGGTGGCGGGGGGGGGTGGGGGGGGTGTGGGTGGGGGGGGGGGGGGGGGTGGGGGGGGGGGGGGGTGGGGGGGGGGGGTGGGTTGGGGGGTGGGGGGCGGGTTGGGGTGGGGGGGATCTTTTGGGTGTGGGGTGGGGGGGTGGTGGGGGGGGGGGGGGTTGGGGGGGTCGGGGTGGGGGGGGGGGGTGGGGGGGGGGGGGGGGGGTGGGGGTGGGGGGGGGGGGGGGTGGGGGGGGGGGGGGGGTTTGTGGGGGGGGGGGGGGGTTGGGGGGGGTGGGGGGGGTGGGGGGGGGGTGGGGTGGTGTTGGGGGGTGGTGTTTGGTGTTGGGGGGGGGGTGGGTGGGGGGTTTTGGTGGGGGGGTGGGGGGGGTGGGGGTGGGTGTGGGTGGGTGGTGGTGGGTTGGGGGGGGGGTTGGGGGGGGGGGGGGTGGGTGGGGGGGGGGGGGGGGGGGGGGCAGGGGGGGAGGGTGGGGGGGTTGGGGGGGGGGTGGGGGGGGGGGGGGGGGGGAGGGTTGTGGGGGTGGGTGGGTGGGTGGGTGGGGGGGGGGGGTGGGGGGGTAGTGGGGTGGGTGGGGGGTGGTTGGGTGGGGGGTGGGGGTTTGGTGGTGTGGGGGGGGGGGTGGGGGGGGGGGGGGGGGGGGGGGTGGGGGGGGGGTGGGGGTGGGGGGGGGGGGGGGGGGTGGGGGGGTGGGTTGGTGGTGTGGGGGGGGGGGGGGGTGGGGGGGGGGGGGGGGGGGGGGGGGGGGGGGGGGGGGGTGGGGGTTGTTTGCAGGTGTGGGGGGGGGGGGGGGGGTTGGGGGGGGGGGTGGGGGGGGGGGGGGGGTGGGGTGTGGGGGGGGGGGGGTGGGGTTGGGGTGGGGGGGGGGGTGGGGGGATTGTTTGTTACAGTTTATGAGGAATTTACCTTTAAGAACCTGATCAAAGTCACAACACCAGCAGATGATCTCTAAATAAGATCATTATAGATGTCCTCCGAACAACCATGCAGGTGCGCCTCTCTCCTATCAAGCTCAGCACCCCCTTATTATGAATTAACGTGGACCAGGACAAAAACATCGGTGGTTGATACAGCAATTTCACCTTTGCGAACTTTCTGTCGTATTTAGAGCATCCCCCCAAATGCACCGTTTCACCTTTCAGAGGTAGCAGAAAAAAACACACGTGCCATAGAAATTCCATTTTTGCAGCCCTTTAAAACTGATCAGAAGAGAGAACTTGCATGTGTATTAAAAAAAAAAACCCTGTTCATGTCCATGATGTTCACCTGCATCTTTGTAGAGACACGTACGATTCAACGAACACTAAGATCTCATTCCTGTTTTTTTTTAAGTATAGTTTGCGTCAGAGGCATCGCCACGGTTTTCTTGCAGCAACGGGTAGCAGTATTCTCATGTGGAACCCACACTGGTTGCTGTATTTTGCTTTGGAAATCAGCGAGATGCTGAAAGACTCCCTGCGTGTTTCGAACATGTCCGTGAGTAAAGTTCGTGCGTGATCAGTTGTGATCTGGAACGGCATCTTCCGTTGCCTTGCTTCATCTTCCTGCTTAAAGGCAGACCATTGCACTCCAGAACAAACGCCATTCAGCCCAACAACAGGGACTCGGCAGCGGTGCAGGGACTTCTCTGGTGGGTAGCCTCATGTCGACCAGATTCGCTTACTCTCCGTGGACTGTCAGATTTGATGCCGCAAGAATGTCAGCCTGGGCCGTGGTGGTTTGTGAATGAAGCGGGTGTGAGCAGCAAAACATTAGTGTCACTTAACACGCTTGAAAGATGAGCCACCATCCCCCCCCCCCCCCCCCCCCCCCCCTTTATCCCCCCCCCCTCTGAACCCCCCAAAAAAGAAAAGGAAAAGAAAAGAAAAGTAACTCACTGCGTTCGCGTTTTTTTTTTTAATTTCTGTGCGATGATGCGCAATACATCCCACGAAAGAACCAAAACATTGCAGAACATTTAATTCCTACGAGCGGTTCGAGACGTTAAAATCAAACAGCCACTATCACTTACTACATACACAATGTCTTATTTTTGTACACGTCATTCAACTCAACAATTCACCTACTACATACACAATGTCTTATTTTTGTACACGTCACACTGAACAACTCACATACATACACACAATGCCTTATTTTTGTAACGTCATTCACTGAACAACTCACCTACTACATACACAATGCCTTATTTTTGTACACGTCATTCAACTCAACAACTCACCTACTACATACACAATGCCTTATTTTTGTACACGTCATTCAACTCAGTGATGCCTGTTCTGATATTGGCGAGAAAATAACAGATTTTCCCTCGAACATTGTCCTTTTTTGACAAAAGTATCGTTCTTACACAGATATAACTACAAAGGTTGGTACAATTTGTAACAATCATGGAGCTTCCTCTACTGCCTTTATGATCACTACGACACCAACAACGTCGACAACAATGATAACAATAGCGACAATGACGACGACGACGTACATGATGATGATATGATGATGATGATGATGATGATGATGATGATGATGATGATGATGATGAGGATGATGGATGATGATGATGATGATGATGATGATGATGATGATGATGATGATGATGATGATGGCTACTACGACGACGACCATGACATGATTATGTGGGTTGATGATGTTACTACCACTACTAATGCTTCTGCTACTTCTTCAACAATTAGGAGTCTAGGTGCAGGGAGGAATCGCCTTGATTCTCCTCACTATCACAAGACTGATCAGCTAAAACTCTGTGGTTTTCAGGTAATTTCTGTTCACCATGGAGCCTCTTCTCCTCTTCTGCTACCGAGGCTTTCTGTTGGAAGCAGAAGCTGCCCTCGCTGCAGGGGCGGACGTCAACAAAGCGGACAGTCATGGCAGGACCCCGCTCATCGCGGCCTGCGGCAAAGGACACCGCCACATCGTCAGGCTGTTGCTGCGGCAGCCGGGGATAGAAGTGGATGCTCCAACAGTCTTTGGCCACACCGCCCTCATCGAAGCCTGCAACGCGGGTTACCTCGACATAGCCCGAGACCTTTTGAGCCATGGAGTCAGCGTCAACGTCATCCCGCACGTGTTTGGTCTGGGAGCACTGAGCGTAGCCTGCGTGAGAGGTTTCCAGGCTCTGGTTCATTTGCTTCTGGAGCACCAGGATATCCAACTAAATCTCGATGTACTTTTCCCTCCCCTTCATTGGGCTCTGCTCGGAGGCCACGCGGGTGTCATCAAGACGTTTCTCCAGAGAGCCAGGAATGTGAACTTCAACGCAGAGGATTGTTATGGTGATTCGGCGCTGCATGTAGCCTGTATGCGAAATACTGACGAGATAAATCTGCTATTGCTCCAGAAGGACGTGGAGGTGAACTGCACCAACCTCCGAGGTGAAACCCCTCTGCATATTGCCTGTAGGAAAAAACAGATGGGGAGTCACCCGAGCGCTTTTGGCCAAGGGCGCAGTGGTCAACTCTGAAACCATCTATGGTTTTTCACGCCGCTGCATGAGGCCATTGACAACGTGTCCAGGCAGTGTGTGGCCCTGCTGCTGAACCACCCCGGCATTGACCTGAACATCAGGGATGACCTTGGCCGGACACCTCTGCTGCTGGCTTGTTGGCAATACCAGGACATCGTCTGTAGCCTGGTGGAGAAATATGAGGCCAATGTCAACATCCCTGATCGAGAGGGCAGCACACCATTGATGGTAGCCACCTTTGAGGATCAAGGCCATATGGTTCCGCTTTTCTCAGGTGCGCAGACATTGAGATTGATGCCAGGGATCACGAGGGAAGAACGGCTCTGAACATTGCCTGTGAGAATTCTCATGTCCACATTGCATTCTCGCTCATTCGCAAAGGTGCCAATGTCAACCTGCCAGACTTCAGACAAAGGACTCCATTGCACCTGATGAGCCTGTACGATTTTCCAGAGATGGTGAAAATAATTTTGGACACCCCTGGATGCCTGATGGATCACGTGTCCGACATGGGAACCACTCCTTTCCACATGGCCTGTCTGCATGGTCTGGAGGAGGTGATCAAGCTGTTGATTAAATACGGAGCCGATGTCAACCTCGCCATCCCCAACAGTTGCATGACGGGTCTTCATCTGGCCATTTATAATAACCATATCAAGGTCGCCAATCTGATCTCAAGACACATCACTAATCTGGACGCTCGAGACTGTCAAGGGCTGACTGCCTTGTCTCTGGCTACCGAACGGGGCCTGGCCACCCTGGTCCAGTCGTTGTTGGACAGGGGTGCCGACGGCAACATTGCCGACTTCAAAAGCCTGACCCCGCTCCACAAAGCGTGCCAGCTGAAGCATGAAGGAATTGTGGAGCTGTTGCTGGAGACGGAGGTGAGTGTGAACCAGGCCGACAGGGACGGCCGCACTGCTCTGCACCACGCAGCTCGGGCAGGTCTGCTGCTCCCTGTCAAACTGCTAATGAAGAAAGGTGCTGACGCCCACATGGTAGACAACCACTTCAAGACTCCCATCCAGGAGGCCCTGGACCACCAACACCTGGATGCCGTGCACCTGCTGCTGGGCAAAGGGACCCCTTCCTATTACAAAGGGTTACCTTACTACCTCAGGAAAACATAAAGCAGAAATCATGGAAAGGCACCGCTTCCTATCAACAGTTACCTTACTACCTCAGGAAAAACATAACACAGAAATCATGGAAAGGCACCGCTCCTACTATCAACAGTTACCTTCCTACCTCAGGAAAACATAACACAGAAATCATGGAAAGGCACCGCTTCCTACTGTCAACAGTTACCTTACTACCTCAGGAAAACATAACACAGAAATCATGTAAAGGCACCCCTTCCTACTATCAACAGTTACTTTACTACCCCTCAGGAAAACGTAACACAGAAATCGTGGAAAGGTACCCCTTCATACTATGGAAGCATTACCTTTCTACCTCAGGACTTTTAAAAAAGGAAAGAGCCCACTTTCTGTAATGTTAGAAGACAATTAGTCGGCCACTCATGATGATGGTATCCAAATCGCCCAAAATATTTGACGTAGGAGCATTTCTCCCGGCATCTATGAGTTGGACTGCAGAGAGTGGGCGTTTTGACCCTGGGAAAAGAAATGCAAGATCGGCAGCATGTCAACAACAAATAAACGAAGAGATTTATTCGTGGGTATATTGCTTGGAAACGTTGTTTCTTTTTCCATTTGGCGGGAACCTTCACAGTCATCCGGTATATATCTGTCGGCCTGAAACTCTGGTTCTCCAAGGTCTTCATGAAATACTTTTATAATTGCAAAAAGTAACGTTATCCATTTTAACCTCCAAACGTCAGACCTGGAAGGTGTGTTGGTTTTTTTCGCACACAGTTTTAAATCACGAGTTTGTATCTTTTTAAGACAGTGTGTGTGTTAAATAACATTGCCTTTAGCTCCTCAGAATTTTATCATTTTACAACTTCTAAGTTTTTTAAAATTGTGGAAATCCTCGACATGGACATCACGCCTACAACATCAATGAAATGAAGCTGCAGGTGAAATGTCGGAATCATCATCCAACAGCACTAAGATTAGGGCGTCTTTCGTGAAGAGTGCGAACACTTAGAATATGAGCACAAAGAGATCAGAGTATTATCCAATAAGAGCAAAGGTCATGACAACATAAAAAACAGGCGTCGTGACGTGGGCTGTGTAGGTTATTCTTTGAGGTAATGACATTAACACTCTTAGCTCCTTTTGTAGTTGATCTCTTTTTTTCTCTCTTTTGAAGTGACGTAGTCGTAGCTCGATGTTTCTTTTTTACACACTTTTCATATATATCATATCCACTTCATACTTAGCTTGGTCTGGGGTCCTTCTGCTTTTCGTAGTCTTTGACATGTAAAGGGAACGACAATAAAAGAGCGTGCCTTGACGACATATTTGTGGTGTTTTCAGCGCGCGTGTGTGTACGTGTGTGGCATATGTCGTAATTAGTCAAACAATACTAGGTTACGAATGACATCATATGTTCACATATGTATGTCGATTTATATGTTAATATCATTCTTTATAAATTGGTAAGATGCAAAAACAAAACAAAAAACAAACAAACAAAAAACAAAACAAAACAAAAACAGAGAGCACTTCGCCATGAAGAGTTTCACTTTAGGTTTATATCAGGAAGCCAGCGCCCTTGCCATATACGTCTGCTAAATCCTCAGAACACGGCATGCAGATGCTGGAATTAAGTACATAATAAACAAATCAAGCACATTTTTACCATTGAAATGATGCCGTTCAGTCGTCAACAGCTCTCCATCATGAATGTACTGCATTAGTTTTCTAACAGTTTTCCATGCCACTGAACGGGTTTCCATGCTATCCGGTGGCTGTGTCTGTCTGTTGTGGAACTGCCTGTAAGTCAGTCCAACACGTTTATTCCCACAACAATGATGATTCCATCGTTTGCTGGAAAGTGCTGCAGCAGCGCAGTGCTCCGTACGTTGGTGTCACCCCCCACACTTCGGTGACGTCATGATGCCGGTAGTTTTGATGGTGGATGACGTACACTCCCCTAAGATGTCCGTCACCACAATGTTGTTTCTCCAGTGCACCCAGTAAATTCGTGTCAAGTGCTGTGTTTTTGACATTCTCATGTTTCTGAGCGAAAGCAACTGGGTAGTCCGTCTTTTGATTTGTTGTTTTTCACCCACAGTTTCTTTACTAACACTTAGAATTGCCGTTTTCTTTATTCACAGACATTGGATCAAAAGCAGAGTGGCGCAGATGCCAGCAGACTTAAACGTCACTTTAATGTAAGTGGGAACTACCCACTGTATGCAGCAGGTCTAATGTTCATTCCACCGCTGTCTGTCTGTCCATCTCTGTCGGTGTCTCTCTCTGTGTAAGGTGTGTGTGTGTGTGTGTGTGTGTGTTGTGTGTGTGTGTGTGTGTGTGTGTGTGTGTGTGTGTGTGTGAGCGAGAGAGAGAGAGAGAGAGAGAGAGAGAGAGAGAGAGAGAGAGAAAGAGTAAAATGTAAAGCAAAGAGAGACTGTAGAGAGAGAGAGAGAGAGAGAGAGAGAGAGAGAGAGAGAGAGAGAGAGAGAGAGAGAGAACGACATGAATGAGGAAACAAACTATACTATCAATGTATATTAGGATTGCTCATCAAGGAAGAACTCTTGATGAAGGTAGAATACCGGGCCTGTGCCCCGGAACCCTGAACAAGTGACCACATCAAGTGTACCCCTGGCATACACCCTACTACATCGGGATGGTCTTTCAACCCCAACCCAGACCCAATTGTCCTTTAACTACTTTCGGGTCGCCTATGTAACCCCAGCTGAAGCCCAACCGCTCGGTGTTAGTATGTTACGTACAACAACTGTCCGTAGACCAATGAAATAAAGCAGAACGTTCAATATCTCCACAAGCGGGAAAGCTCACGTGCATTTTGCACACAGCGTCAGTTGTGCAGGTCTAATGCACCAGTAGGAAACCAAGGACAGCTAGACAGCAGAGGGTTTTCAGCAAAGAACCACCCTACCTCCCATCCGACAAGCGTGCTGGCCCTCAACGCGGTTCCCAGGAGGTCGGGCCGCATTCAGATTATGACCCTAGGATAATTGGCTGTCAGAACTGTTTAAAGCTTCCTGGGTGATGGGCTTTCCCGAGGCAGAGTCTTTAGGGCGAACTTCACCTGTCCCCCCCCCCCCCTACACACACCCCCACCACACACACACACACACACACACACACACTTGCCCAAATAGCCAACGGACTTGTTGGCTAATGTCAAGATCGAGAAGATGAGCATGGACGTAGAACTAGTACAGCGGTGAGTAAAGGCCTGCATAGTTGGGAACGGGGATAGCGTAGATCACCTGCAAAGCCATTACAGGTAGGACTGGGTTTTTATTACTTTTAAACTCACAAATGCACGTGCAGCATGGTAGGTGTGTTCTTCTTTACTGACGCTGTGAGGTGGCTGTCATTTTATTTTGAAGTGGACAGCTGCATTCCACGCATGCACGAAGATACCCTACGTGCATGCAAAACGCACGGGGAAAAGTGTAACGATAAATGTGGCGAGTTTCAGGCGGAGCCGACTATCCACCTTCCTGGGGGTGGATTACTTACTGTCAAGTGAACTTATTCTCGGTCACTTTTTTTTTTCAGTGGTGTAGTTGATACGTTTACTTAGTCTGTTTAGTTTAACTCAATGAAAAGTATCATTCCTGCATTCTGCATCGCACTGAGTTACTCTCGAACTACTTGTCGTGTGTGTTCGTTAAATGTGCATAGGATATTTGTTAACTCGTCAAGTTTTGTGCCGCTTGCATGCTTTTCCGTAGGGACAGAGCTATTCATGCTTTGATACGGTTCTTTTTTGTTAGAGAATCGCCTTTTCAATCACACTCATGATAGCACTTGAGTTCATTGTACCAACTAACTTGCATACTTCTTCGACTGAAATTTGACATAATTTTTTTTTGTTACTTTAACCCCCCCTCGTCACGTAGGGGAGGGTGGTAGTCTGGAATCACTTGATGTTTGATGTGAGGATGCATCGTCATGAAACATTTGAAACCTACTCATTCTGAAGGTTGTGCATCAATGGTCAAGGTCAGGATTGCCATACTCAATTATTATATTGCAAGATACGGAGTGCCCCAGTATCGATCTTTTCTTTATACCCCAAGTCTCTGTCGAGAATTGGGTAGGTTTGATGTGAACTTGTTTGATTAGACCGGAAGTGCCCATGGGAGTTGAGAGCTCATGAACGCAGAGAAAGGAGAAGAAGAAGAAGAAAGCAGATGCAGCACTTTAGAAACCCAAGCCACAGACATTGGACGAAAGTGGCTTTAGTAAAGATCAAGTGACCTAGATCAGCAAAAAAAAAAAAAAAAGACAGACATTACCCCCCCCCCCCCCCCCCCACCCACACACACACACACACACTCCTTACACACACCTTTATAAAATAGGGGTGTAACGTAAAAACTCCAAAACCACCCACTCCCCACTCACACCCCCTTTTAAGTAGTGAAAGGTGGACATCCAGAGGAATCTCGCGGTGCCAAATCAAAAACATTAGCAGTCTTTTATTTCACATTAAAACCAGCTTTCTTGTTTTGAAACACAAAATGTACTTTATCTTGATTAAACAAAGCACATACAGCATAATCGCTTTGTCCTAAAAAAAAAAAAAAAAAACCGCCAAAGAAAAACGAAAATGATAACACGTCTTCTTCTTAAAAAGCGCTTGTGACCGAAGCACGTGTGTGTGTGTGTGTGTGTGTGTGTGTGTGTGTGTGTTAGTGTGTGTGTGTGTGTGTGGGGTAGTGTCTTGTTTTGAATCGAGAATTCACTCAATCTGAGCTATAAAAAGAGATAAAGTATGATCTCTTTGTCCAGAAAAAAGAAGAAATAATACCAATCTCTTTTTTAAGAATCACTCTTTAGAGGGGGAAGTGGGGTAGGCGGTGGGCGGTAAACCAACATCACGTGCAGTCTTTGTTTCAGATAAAAAAAAAATTTCTTGATCTGAAATTCATCTCTAAGAGGAAAAACTATAAATAAAAGGGAAAATTATATGCCCAATCTTCTTTTAAGAATCTTTTAGGGGGGGGGGGGGGGGGGTAGGGGGGGGGGGGGGGGGGGGGGGGGGGGGGGGGGGGGGGGGGGGGGGGGGGGGGGGGGGGGGGGGGGGGGGGGGACGGGGGGGGGGGACAATTCTGAAGTAAAAGACTTTTTTTTTTCCAAACAAAAAGTCACTTAATCTGAAATCAACGAAATCATCGAAAAATATATATTCTTCCTAAAAAAAAAAAAAAAAAAAAAAAAAAAAAAAAAAAAAAAAAAAAGAAAAGGGCAAAACCTTACCAATCTTCTTCAAGTCATGGAATCACTATTTGAGGAGGGAAGGATAGGTCGGGTGGTGGAGTGGGGAAGTACCATGTACAAGCATCAAAAGAAGAGTTGATTGTTGTCTCACATACCTATACATAAAGAGAATTCGACATGACTAAGCCTGATTAAATCCCTTTTTAGACGATTTTGAATAGCCCTCGTGCTGCAGTTATGTACTGACCAACATAACTGGGGTCGCTGAGGTGGTGACCGAAACTCCATCGTACATAAAGATCACGCTCATTGATCTATTTCTACACCGCACGGAACACGCGGCGGCATCCCAGCAGGACTGCAAATCCCTTCGCCCTGCAACGTAGTCATTTTGCAGCCTTTGCACCAAACTCTCCAACCTCCTCGATTTCCGCCGTCTGTCCGGAGGTTCTTCCCCCTGTTCCGCACGGGTCATCTGGCTTTCTGCGACTGCTTGTTCGTCTTTCAAATGCCTGAGGAATTTCACAGAGATGGATGACGAACCTCTATGGTGGCGTTGAGTATGCGGTTGCGTCCTGGCACAATATCAAAAGAAACAGTGGAGGAACATAAAGCCACTACCAGTCTTGAGGACCAAAAGCATTCTTGCAACTACCTGCCACCAATAATAATTCACATCGGAAAAAACAGAAACTTTCTTCATAGTTTATAGTGGGTTTTGACTATTGCATAGCTCGTCTCAGGACTAATCTAACCTACAGAATACAGGACAGACATTACACGCTGATGGATAACCTTCCTACTATGGTTTATATTTACAAAACAATAAATTAGGAGACGCTGGAAACATTGAGGTGGTGTCCTCCAGTTTTATCAAAACCTGATTAAGAAATAAGTATAATGCCACTGACAATACCTATTATAAATAAATAAATCTTAAAAATACATAACAGGCATAAATTGCCAGATACTAGAACCGTATAATAGAAGTGAATTTTAATACAATAATACCATGTACAATTCGCCTCCCGTTTGCAAAATACCCGGACCATAAAAGGAGTCTATGCTCTGCAGCAGGGAGGGATTTATGAGGAAAAGAACTGATGTGAAGCAAAACAGATAGGAAGGGGACGAAACAATGCCCCTGCAGACCACGTCCCTGGCCTCCCCTCAGAGGGATCCCTCCAACCACCCGCATTCGTCAAGTGGATTTACACATGTACTAGCTGGCTTAAGCCTTGGCACTGCCACCGAATTCGAACCCAAAGCCAAAACCCAATCTTCACTCAAAGCCAACCTTTCAAGGTAATCATCACCTCCGGGAATCTTCACTTAGTCCTTAAGCCAACTTTCAAGTTAATCATGACCTCCGGGAATCTTCACTTAGTCCCAAAGCCAACTTTCAAGGTAATCATGACCTCCGGGAATCTTTCCCTTGGTCCTCACACCAAATGTTAGGGTGATTAGCTGGAGAAAGGCACGAGAGGAGAGAGAGAGAGAGAGAGAGAGAGAGAGAGAGAGAGAGAGAATTCCTCAGTGTTTTGCACACACACACACACACACACACACACAGTGTGAGAGACAGGAGAGAGACAGAGGTGGGGGGGGGGGGGGGGGGGGGGGGGGGGGATATTTCGCTTTATGTGAACACTAGCTCAGTTATGACAGGCGATTGGGCGACAAAAAAGACCACCTCCCTATCCCCCATTTCCACACCCCTACCAGACCTTAAGATGTACGCGCCACATATGCACGCCATTTTGATTTGACATGTACCCAAGTTTCAGGTCACAATAAAGTGTTTTCAATCTACGATCACCGTGATCCGTTTTTTTGGGCCTGCTTGAATCTAAATCTAGATTCTAGTCAAACCGGAAGTAGAATAGAAGTTATCTCCCTTGTTACTGGGTTCTGCTCTTTACCGAAACCAGGTGAAACCGGCCAGAAATCGGTCACACAGGCTGCATGGATCAAATCAAAATACGCATGTCTCAATGAACTTACGGCTTTTTAGTTATGGGAGACTTCGGGTGTTATGTGGCTGGACTATCTTTTTTTTTTATTGTTTCTTTCCTCGTTTGCTTGTTTTACAGACTGAATTTAAGATTAAAGTGATTTTTAGCATGACGTGCGTTTCTTTTGAGGTGCTGGATTCATTTGTGGATACATAACATGCTTCAGCGTGGTTGTTTGTCCTTTGTTCCATTCTTCGTCCATACACGTCCCAAAGGACTGGCGGAAAGCTTCCATTGGGGTTGAGGTAAGTGTTTTTCTCTCACGTAGTTCAAGAACTCGCGCGAAGGCAGGGAGGTTTTGTATCAATCTTTGAGTTCTGTTTGAGTTCACCAAGTTGCGAAAGTTCATTCGCACCAGAGGAAGGGGTAGATACCCAAGTGCAAATATCTTCTTTACAAGCCGCTACACTGGAAGATTGTTCCGATACGGCCCTGCAAGGCCACGCTCTTGAACTCGCTTCCACAAATTCTGCTTGAAAAGGAAGTAACATCCTGCGATTCTCGAGGCTGGAAGTTCTGTTCCAATAACGCAGCGAATGGTTCGCTCAAAGTCACATATCACCTGGTGCACACCCGAACGTGGGGTGTCAGTTGTATTTTCGTTTTCAGACGCTCCAAGATCTGGCAGTTTACACCAATAGTTCTGGTTTCCATGAAGCGTATACAAGTGGGACGAGATGCTCATGTACATCTCCAAGGACGATGAGAATCTGAGTGTATGGTCTAGGACATGAACGAAATGTCGTCCCATCTACGTAGATCGTCCTGCATGTCCCGAGTGCTTTCAGATTCTCTTCTGTTGCAAAAAAATGGCGATTCCTCAGTTGCCATGCAGGTGAAGGAGAAATCGATCTCCATTCCAGGTTTCATTCCACAGTGGATAAACTTCAACATCATTAACGTCCTCTGGGAGAGGTGGCACCAGTGTCCTCGTTCTCTCTGCCGCTGAGCTGATCTCACAGATTGATACGATGGAATCGGTGGCCTGTCTTCTTCTCCCTGCTCTCATACACAACGCTGTTCGCGACCAATAGCCGCGGAATATATCCGCGACTCGGGCGAGTAGGGTCGTCTGCGACATCTGCCAGCATTTCCTGTCTCACGCGCGAGATCTTTCCACTATATCTGAGTCAGGCTTGTGAGGGTGGATTCAGCGTTGAAAACACCCGAATGTTCGAATTGACATAATTTCTGTCGAAAACATTCGTTTGTTATTCGTGCAGG
>JADBJO010000372.1:120000-130000 GCA_016801955.1 Conus betulinus | reverse complement strand
CAGGGAGTCACGTTAACACCATCCCCATTAAGGGGTTTGTCCACCATCTCAAATGCGTGACCAGGGTGTGGCTTTTGGAACCAACATGTGACAGGTCTATGAAATGGATGAGAACCAGTTATAAACCATAAACCCTCCCAGGTTCAATAAAGCCATGCCAGACAGTGACAATGCTGGCTCTGCCCTGTGGCTCTCCATCCCTCCAATGACCACGTGACAGGATCAAGTGGACTCTCCAAGACCATCCTGCCAGGAGCCGTGAGGATGAAGAGGTGACAGGGTCGACAGAGAAGAAAGATACTGCTGAACTGACCAACCGAGGCACGTGCCCACAGACATCAGAGATGGAGACAACTGGTACAATGTCCATCACTATTCTGAGTTTCCAGAACTAGTGACCAACAGACAGTCCTTTCAAACAAATCATGTTTACATTCACGTAAACAAACAGCAGCTAGAATCAACATGACTGACGACTTGAATTTATTCCCCCCCCCCCCCCCCCCACCCCCCCCCCCCACTCGGTCCCCCTTCGGAACTCATTCCCTCCGTGATTCCATGACACTGAAAGGGTTCAAATGAAGGCGTGGGATGTTGGCCGGCATCAAATGGCCACTTGTTGCTTCCGGCAGACAGGGTGGGAGCCGGTCCCACTTGTGCCTGGGAGAAGTGCCAGACTACCCTCCCCTTTTTCTTCTTGCTTCCCTTCCTTCCCTCCTTGTCCAATCACCAGATCAATATCTTTTGAATGTGTGTAATGTGAGTAGACACAGCCGGAATTGACAGTGGGCCAGTGCTTAAGAGAATGAACACAAACAGACGGACAGACACACACACACACACACACACACACACACACACACACACACACACACACACACACACACACACACACACACACACACACACACACACACGCGCGCGCGCGCGCGCGCGCGCGCGCTCGGTCAAAAGCACGCACGCACGCACGTTTGAGTCAGCCATGCACAAACGCTGAACTAAAAATCCATCCATTAATCAATCAGTTAATAAATCTACCTATCTATCTATCTAGCTAGCTAGCTATCTAGCTAACCGTCTATCTATTTGTACCTATCTACCTGCCCGCCTAACTGCCTACCTCCTTACCTACCTGCCTACCTACGTACTTACCTACCTAGTACCTGCCTTCGCACCCTCCTGCCTAGCTGCCTTCTTACCTTCCTACCTGTCTACCTACTTGCCTGCCCGCCTGCCCGCCTGCCCGCCCGCCCCCTCCCTCCCTCCCTCCCTCCCTTTCTCCCTAATTGTTGTAACATTTGATATAATACCATACTGCTTTAGGAAAATTCCATCACGGAATTCCACAGAATCACACTTGTTCTGTGTCGCAAGAAACGATGAGCTGTCATGCAGCAGAGTTCGCTCCACTGGGAAGAGAACTGATCAATGATACACACTGGCCCATAAACGTTGCTTAAATGGCTTTGTCTCATTTGTTTTGCATCTAGCCCCAGCCCTCATGAGTTTTTCTCACTTTGTTTTTGGACAGCTGGAGTGAATGTTTTCGCAGTTTCTGTTGCGTGATAGTTCTTGTGTGAGAACTGATCGTGACGGTTTCAGAAAGAAAGAAAACGCCATCAAAACAATAACGAAACGTAAACTATAGGAAAAACTGAAGATTTGGGCGCTCTGTTCGTTTTTAACAAGCAATCATCATTCCACGTCACTTGAGACTACGTCTCAGACAATACTTCACTTCTTCTTCTCCTTATTATCTTTTCATTTATTTTCTTTTACGCTTCTTCTCTTTTTCCTTTTGGCCATCTCATTTACTGTGCCACTTCAGTGGGTATTGCTCCAGCGCCGCTCATTCCGGCTCGTTGTCCATAGCCACAGCCTGGCCCGTCCCACTGAAGCCCCTTCACAGGCAATCCATACAGAGCAGTCAAATAAGTCGTCATGAGGCAACCCACCAGTGGAGACACTGCACCGCCACTGGGTGATATCCGTTTGGGTTCAGTGGACCCTCTTCTGATCCAGCTTTCAGTGGAGACACTGCACCGCCACTGGGTGACATCCGTTGGGGTTCAGTGGACCCTCTTCTGATCCAGCTTTCGTAAGACAGCACCTACTAAGTCCCATACTGACGATAGTAGTTGCATCGTCGCAGAGTCAGCGTGTGTGAGCTCTCCCTCCAGAGGGCACCACCACGTCTCTAACAATATTCCAATGAATATGCTGATGCCGTTGACCTTGACAGAACCGAAACAAGGCCAGATATGGAGAGGTAATCCCAACTGAGGTCACCACGAGAGCAGGGCATGAAGGGTCACAAGCTTTGAAACTCTGTTGCTGATCAATGAGGATGAGGGTGGCGACGGTGGGTGCTACGAGCTTCCAGTCAGGTCTGAGACTTCATGGCAGGGCTGTGTTCTCTTTGTTTACTTCTATGATAGATCCCGGCGTCAGTCAGGCCCAAGAGATACAGACACCTGCAGTGTTGGTAAGGAAATATGTGCCACACTCTCAGAGGCTCATCCATTAAGTCGATGAAGCTTGACTGTATGGTCCCAGTACTCCCAGACCATAGCAAATGCAGCTGTGGGTATTAGTCGGCTGGGGCAGAAAAATCCCACAAATGAAATGCTCTGATGGGAATCGAACCCACGACCTCCCAGCCGGGAGTCCCGCGACGCTGTTCATTGCCACGGCAGAGAGTAATTTTCTCATTGTGATACTTCTGTTTGCGCAGCACAACTATACCAGAGAGAGAGAGAGAGAGAGAGAGAGAGAGAGAGAGAGAGAGAGAGAGAGAGAGAGAGAGAGAGAGGGGGGATTTTATCCCACCGTAGATCAATATCCAAATTACGGTGGATCAACAATCCAAATTAACACGACTCGTCACATGGACACAAACACTGATTTAACACACACACACACACACACACACACACACACACACACACACACACACATGCACACACACACGCACGCACGCACGCACGCACGCACGCACACACACACACACTCAACACACAAGCACTCTCGCGCGCGTGCACGCGAACACACACACACACACACACACACACACACACACACACACACACACACACACACACACACACACACACACACACCGCTACCAAGGAAACCAGAAACCCTTTGGCTAACAAGCACCTGCATAGCACTGAAACAGTAGTTCTTCAGGGCCGGGCCTGCCCGTGCACAAAGGAGAAAAGGTCACCGGCAAGGCGACAGGGTCCACACAGCCGGTCACAATGTGTGGCATGGAGGAAGGGTGGGGGACGGGGGGTAGGGGGGGGGGGGGGTTATCGGGTAGATGACCGGGGTCCGCTCAAACACAAGGCTAATCATGTTGACTAATCGTTGTAAATAATCGTATGACGTTGACAAAAAAAAAAAAAAAAAAAAAAAAAAAAAAAAAAAAAAAAAAAAAAAAAAAGAAAAAGAAAATAAGAAAAGAAAAAGAAGAAACAAAAAAAAAACAACAAAAAAAAAACAAACGAATTCTGAGAGAATGCAGCATCGGGAATTGTGAAACAGGCAAACAAATATCAGAGAGAGAGAGAGAGAGAGAGAGAGAGAGAGAGAGAGAGAGAGAGAGAGAGAGAGAGAGAGAGAAGGTCTTCTTATGTGGTTTTGGTCGCAGACATACAAAGAACTAAAAAAAATATTAAGTTAATTCGCTATTAATTATTCATGGGCAGAACTGAAAAGAAAGGACCGATGACAATGTTACGTATATGAAAAAAAAAAGGACAACAGGTTTTTAAGGGCGAGACGCTTTGCAAAAGAAAATGGTAGATGGATGTTTAAAGCAGACACACAAAGAGACAGAAGAGACAGGTAGGTAACAGATGGACAGACGGAGAGAAAAAAAAAAAATCAATTTAAGGACGGGGAGGCTAGGAGAGGGAAACTGGGACCAGATCTGGATCTTCTTGATCTTGATCTTGATCTTGATGCATAGTCCACAGGGGCCAACTGTGGCATCACATCACACGGAAGAACTTTGGGAGAGCACACACACACAAACAAATCCTACATGTGTTGATGGTCTGACCAGCCAGCTCACGTTCAGCACGCACAGACATGATGCCAAGCCTCTGCAGCAGTCGTGGAAGAGAGGGAAAATGGACGGGGGGGGGGGGGGGGGGGGGGGGGGGGGGGGGAGGAAGATGGAGGGGAGAGGTGGGGGAAGGGGAAGGGGAAGGGGGGTTGGGGGCGTGTTTGTTTACTTCTCTTTGGGGGGTCTGTTGGAGGAGGTTCTTGAATTCCTCTACAGTCCCTGCTCAACTCATGACAATTTGATTTTCTTTGTCACGTGTAGTGATCAAACTGTAACAACTGAATATCCTCCAGGAGAAAAAAAAAACAACATTATCACTGACATGGGGATTGGTTTTGTCTGTTTAATGAATGGCGAACCTGCTATTCCTTTATTGTTCCCGATGGAAGGCTTTTTTTTTTCATTAACGGGAAATTGCATGCCCAAAGAACAGAAATTTGTTTGCAGAAAGACTTCCTTTAAATGTATTAGAGAGAGAGAGAGAGGAGAGAGAGAGAGAGAGAGAGAGAGAGAGAGAGAGAGAGAGAGAGAGAGAGAGAGAGAGAGAGAGAGAGAGAGAGAGAGAGAGAGAGAGATTCACTGAGTGTTCTTTAAAAATCCAAGGAAGAAGGTCTGGGGCGGAAGCCTAGTCTAACAATCAGTTGTTGTCCAATCATCATACCATGAATATTATTCATTCTAACAAACCCACGTACAAGCACTGCAAATTATTCTTGTCACTGTTGGTTAGTGTCCGACCAATGAAGTAATCAATGTTGAGCAGTGACAGATACTAGAACTAGAGAAGAATACGAACAGATAAAAATGAAAGAAAAGGGGGTGTTTTGGAAGAAAGAAGAGAGAGAGAGAGAGAGAGAGAGAGAGAGAGAGAGAGAGAGAGAGAGAGAGAGAGAGAAAGAGAGAGAGAGAATATGAAACGGTCATTGCTGTCAGATATCTTAAACCATTCACAAATTGGACAGATGAGGAAGTGACTGTCAACAAATGAAAAACATCAATCGACAAATAACGAAAAACAGATGCCACAAAATCATCACATTCTAGTCTCCATATCTTGGCATTCATCAATGTACATTTGCATACTCTTTCAAAATACTTTCGTGCAGAGTGTCTGTTTCTATAGCGCTGTCCTTACAATGATTCTGTGGGTTAAGATATGACAGCAATCAGAATACATTCGGAAGAGGATTTCCCTTTGAAACATCGCGAGTCTGAGATGGGTCGCACCTGTTGAAACATCGCGCAGACTGAGATGGGTCTCACCTGTCGAAATATTGACGCAGACTGTCCATTTGTCACTCTTCGATTGCTGCAGCCCACACATACACACACACGCGCACACACACACACACACACACACAACACATGTGGGCCCAGAAATGACCGTGGCAGGTATTCTGATTACTGTCAGGTCAAAATCTGTTCGTATAATGATAACAGTGCTCTGAAGATAATGTGCTGAATAAGTATGGAAAATTATTTTTGAATATGAGTACACCGTGTCATGACTGGTGTGTGTAATGGCGACCGCCAACTCGTTTCATATACATCTCTGCTACAGGGAATAGTGCATACGACTATTTTTTTTAAATGTCCATTGACTTTTATCTACACATAGAATCATCGATGCATTTGTATGTACACAGACCACGTTGAGTCTGTCTATCCTCCTTCAAAATTTAACTTTGGCTTTTCACAGATGTTTGGTCTTTTTATGAAGAATTGTACGGAGGCACAATACATCGAGAAATTAAAGTGCAATGATGATAATGCAAAAACATTTTTCCTAGTCTGATGAATGACGATGAGACTGCATGTTTTGAAACACAAGTAAGTTTCATGGATGCAGATATTAGTGTAACTATATATATATATATATATATATAGCTTATATATATATCGATATATATATATATATATATATATATAGCTGGGAGGTCGTGGGTTCGAATCCCATCAGTCATGTGGGTTTTTTCTGCCCGACCGGCTCCTACCCAGAGTTGAGTTTGCTGCGGACTCAGTTGGGAAGACTGGGACCACACAGTCGAGTTTCATTCACTTAATGGATGCGTTTCTGAGAGTGTTGCTCAAATTTCATGACCAACACTGCAGGTGCCTGTATCTCTCGGGCCTGGTTGACGCCGGGATATATTATGAAAGGAAGCGTAGAGTACAGCCCTGTCATGTAGTCTCAGACCGAAATGGAAAATCCCGTAGCATCATCTTAATCATCATTCTCATCGATCAGCATCAAAAAAAAAAAAAGTCTCAGGTTCTGTGGCCCTTCATGCCCTGCTCTCATGGTGACCTCATTTCGATGTCCTCTCCACGTCTGTGGTCTTGGTTTGGTTCCGTCGGGGTCACCGGTATCGGCGAGTCCATGGGGGCTGTCGTTGGACGGACGTGGTGGGCCCTCCGGAGGGAGAGATCACTCACGCCGGCTCCGCGACTAAGCAATTATTGTCGTCAGTAGTCGTCAGTTAGTAGGTAGGTGGTGTCCTGCGTATGTTAGATCAGAACAGGCGCACTGAAGATCAAAAATGTAAAATGACCGAATAACCACGAGCAAACTGTTCAAGGTGCTCGGCAGAACGCTAGATAGTGAAGACCGCGTCTAAAACATTGTAAGGCTCGACGTTCATTCTAAAACATACTTCTGAGAAAGTAAACAGAGCACAACAAATCCTTACTGAATAATTTGATTAACTCAGTTCATGACCAGAAGGAATTTTTAGCAAAACGCCTGCCAAGACTTTGCATAAACACAATAACATTTCTACCGAAGAATGGTACCAGCATTTCAAAGGTCTGTCGGCTTCGGGAAGAAAAAGATGTTTGCAGTGAAGCAGACGCAGAGCAAATTAATGAAACAAGCTGCTTGGACAGTCCCATTTCAAATGAAGAGATTCTCTGTTTGCGATGAAAAATTTAAAGAATGGAAAATCTGCTGATCCTGGCGGGTTGATCGGTGAGGTATTTAAGAATGGCGGTGGCATCGTAAATGATTTCTTTCTCATATTTGTCACTATTTTTTTCATGAAAGGCTATGCCAAGAAAGCCGGACTGAATCGATCATCATTCTACTTTTTAACAAAGGTGTCATGAATAAATCCTTGCAATTATAGAGGGGTCTCACTATAAGTAGCAAATAGTACAACTCTATTATTAGCGACAGATGACAAAAAAGGGTCAATCAGAATAAAATTACTGGTGAATATCAAGCTGGCTTCAAAGGTAAATCATTCCACTGTAGATCACATGTTTGCCCTTTTTGCTGTCGTTCAAAAGCAGTTTTCATATGATCGTATACACGTAAGCTACATGTAGCTTTTATTGATTTGTAGTGGAGAAAGCGGTTGACTCTGTTTTTAGAAAACTACTCTGGCCAACAGTGCTTCTCAAAATAAGCACTTGTTCAATGGCAAATCATATCAATGTATTAAAAGTATTTGCAATAATGTTAAAGCAAGAGTCCGATCAGACGGGGAGCTTACTGACCATATTTCATGTACACAGGGTGTTAAACAAGGTTTTACTTGCAGACGTGTGTGTGTGTGTGTGTGTGTGTGTGTGTGTGTGTGTCTGTTGTTGACGTTTTTTTTTTTTTTTTTTTTTTTTTTAGTAAATGAACTAGCTGTAGACGATGACCCATCTTCCTGATTTGATTGAACTATGTCTTTCGTTACTTGCTGAAAATATCATTCTGTTATCTGAGACTCCTAATGGCCTGTGGATGAAGTCAAACAATCTTGTACAGGACAGCTTCAACAGTTCAGCGAAAGATGAATTTGAAAAAGAGCAATGTTGTGGTTTTCAACAAAGATGGTTAATTGGCTGCTAGCGAAAGATTTTCTTTTAATGGACAGATGATGGCTGTTGTAAATTGTTAAACATATCTTGGAAGCTCTTTCTCTACATGTCTTTGCTTCACATTTGCTTGACAGCAGAGCAAGCAGAGCGAAAAATACCCTAATGTGCATCTCTCGCTAAAACTACACAAGTTGAACAAGAATTCCTTGCAGCGTTTCTAAAACCCTTTGATGCCCAGGTCAGCCGGTTGCTCGATATAATAATGAAATCTGGGGCTCAGGTAAATGTGCTATTCATGTAGAAAGAGTCGCTTCGTTTGCTCTTAAGAAATTTCAAAAGGTTCACATAATAACACCTAATGAATATATCTATGAAGAAACAAATCGCTACCCTGTCTATATGCTAATTCCCTATATGCAGTGCTATTGCAGGATACTGGCTGAAGATTGTACAGATGGATGATAATAGATTATCACATAAAGCATATAACATGCTGCTGGGATCGGAATCGCATAGTAAAACGTTGTGGTTTTCAGGTATTTCAGATTTTCTGTTTTATAATGAATTTCTATATGTGTTGATGAATCAAGGGGGTAGGAAATGTAAATGGGTTTTTTTTTAAACAACTGCAGCGAAGACCGATTTAAAAATCGACGGCAAAACTGATATGAAAACATCCAGAACAGTGAGCGATATTTGTTTTAGAGAACGTTTTAAACATCTGCTAGTGGTGAAAAATATCTTTCACCCAATACTGAAAGGCATATTAGAAGTTAATTAACAAGATGTAGATAAGGAATTACAGACATCAAACCGCATCAGTACCAATATTCGAATACTAAAAACAATAATATGTTGTATCTTTTACGCGAGATCGCAATAACGACGAACTACATTTTCTTCTTTGTTGTCCTGTGCTGCAATATGAATACACTCCACGGCGATTCTTTGAAAATCCTCGTTTATTTAAACCGCTGGAATATGGAAATCAAAATGAAAACGTTTTGTTGAAGAGCGTATGCATTTGTTTAAACAAGACCTTCAAGGGGTGCGCAGCGATGGTCAATTAAATGAACCCCAGCTGTCGTGGTCATTGTACGCAGTTAGTATGCTATCTGTCAGTTTCTTGTCGTCACATAATAACATGTTACCTTGCTCTATGAATTGTTATTGCTATGTTGTATTCCCTCAAAGGGACAATGGCCTGTATTGATTAAGATCTCTCTCTCTCTCTCTCTCTCTCTCTCTCTCTCTCTCTCTCTCTCTCTCTCTGTGTCTGTCTGTCTCTCTCTCTCTCTCTCTCTCTCTCTCTCTCTCTCTCTTTCTCTCTCTCTCTCTCTCTCTCTCTCTCTCTCTCTCTCTCTCTCTCTCTCTCTCTCTCTCTCTCTCTCTCTCTCTCTCTCTCTCTGAGAACGTGAGTATTTAGAGAGGGTGACAGATGGGAGGTAGGAGGAGGGCGGGGTCGAGGGGTTGAGAGGCGTTAGGAGGTGTGGACTTTCTTTTTTTTTAATCATATTTTCAGTCTTTCTTTTTTTTTTTTTTAATCATATTTTCAGTTTCTGTAATCGCCTGCGATCAATACTCTATACTTTTAATTATGTGCCGCGTATCCGGTTTCCCGGTGGTTTCCCGTTTTCCATGCTTGGCTACCAGCAGATGGAATTCTCGAAGCGGACAAAATATTTACGACAAAATAGCCAAACTGTGTCCAGAATGCCAGTAAACGGTCTGCCTTCCACTGTAGGAAGTGTCCTGGATACTCTGCTGAACGACATGGCCTTGTCTTCCTCAACATCGAAGGTAAAAGCAGTCAGACGGTGGTGGTTCTCCTTCGCTTGACTCCACGCGCCAAGCATCACAACCCAGTCACCGTGACCCAGTAGTTTATTGATGAAAGTGTCCATCCCGACTGGACAGAGGCTGGAGGAGAGCCGAGGCGCAAAAGACTTCAACTGGTCAAGAAGAAAAGGCAATTGTTGTTCCCCCCCCCCCCTCCCCCTCCGCTCGCTTTCTTTTCTTCCCCCCCCCCCCCCCCCCCCCCCCCCCTGTCTGTTTGACAACATGGAAAACATGACTGCAGCGGACGCTCTCGGGAATATCAGTGTTGGTGATAGTGGT
>JADBJO010000372.1:100000-107500 GCA_016801955.1 Conus betulinus | reverse complement strand
GCGTTACAAAGCAGTGTTGATAAGCAGATTAGCAATCAACAGGATGAGATTGATAACAACGCAAAACATATCGCCTAGCAGGTTGATAACACTTTTAAAACAGAACTCAATAGATCTTGATATTATGCTTCCGTACAGAATGCGCCCGCACCCAAGCCTCAATGCATGCTGCTTAAAGCACGCAGACACACAGATACAGCCAACACACACACACACACACACACACACACACACACACACACACACACACACACACACACACATGCTCGCGCAAGCACACACACACACACACACACACACACACACACACACACACACACACACACACACACACACACACACACACACACACACACACACACACACACACACACACACGCACGAGCAAACACAGACACACACACACACACACACACACACCACACACACACACACACACACACACACACACACACACACACACACATACACACACACACACACACACGCACGACAAACACAGACACAGACACACACAGACACACACACACACACAGACACACACACACACACACACACACACACACACACACACACACACACACATCAGACCATATATGCTCTGACTACTTATGCACAAGAGCTTATTCAGAGGGACGCCATATGCATTCATCTCATGTGCATTTTTGTGAACATATGCATATATGTATGTACCTATACACCTACTCATGCTTGTACACACACAAACGCATGCATGCACACTCACACACACACACACACACACACACACACACACACACACACACACACACACACACACACACACACACACACACACGCAAACACACTCACACACATACGTGAGTGCGTCCATCCTTTCATCTCAAGTATCACACAAGTGGACTGCGGATAACCGCTTCCGGCAGCAGTTGAATGCGCATGAATACTTACACGCAAAGGGCACGGGCAATACTTCTGGTCCAGCAAAAACAGACGACAATGCAGATTAACAGAAGATAAACTGACGCCATTTTCTGCTAGCAGTAAATAATCTGATGTGAATTATCCATTTTGTGTAGTAAAATCATGCACTAACGTGACAGAATATGTACGTTTAAAGTGATACGTTCAAAATGCCAGAATTTACTAGGAATTTTGTGGACATCTTGCAGATGACTTTAAAAGTACACCCGAGAGGGCTGGAGCCGTTTCGATATGTACCACTGAGATATGTCACCTAGCATACCTAAACAACATTCTGCCAGAGTAAAAACTTGGAATTTAGTGGTCTTCTTCTTTTGACTCTCGCTCCTCTTCAAACATGTCTCCTTTTCAACATAAGTTCTTTTCATCACAAAAGACCTATCCTAAATGTTCTAAACTCAAGACACTGATATTCCACCATTTGGGCCCCGAGTTATTGATACTTAACGGGAGGAAGCCATCTTTCAAAGAGAAGTTATCAGATGAGTTTCGAACCCGCAATTCCAGGTTTGCCCCCCCTTTTTTTTTTTTTGGCTCACGTCAGATTGCTTTCCTAATTCTGTCATGTGACTTGCCGGTGGTCGGTGTGGTTGGGTGTTCGTTGCAGCCACCTGAATCCCCATTCTTCGATGGCTTGACCACTCTGGAATCCGCGCTAAGCCAAGCCAGTTTCGGCTTCATCGCTCAACATTGCAAGGTTGATCACCTCGATGTAGGCGAATTCAAACACGCTAAAACCTGTCACTGATGTACCGATTGCGCCGATATTTGAAAACGGTGATTTGTTTGAGCACAGATAAAGCGTGACGGCACACGGTATCATTTTCGGACCTGTTTGTCAGTCAGATAATTATTAGTCAGTAAGCTGTTTGTCAGTCAGATAATTATTAGTCAGTAAGCTGTTTGTCAGTCAGATAATTATTAGTCAGCAAGCTGCTGTTTTTCAGTCAGATAATTATTAGTCAGCAAGCTGTTTGTCCGTCCGATAATTATTAATCAGCAAGCTGTTTGTCCGTTAGATAATCATTAGTCAACAAGCTGTTTGTCAGTCAGATAATTATTAGTCAGCAAGCTGTTTGTCAGTCAGATAATTATTAGTCAGCAAGCTGTTTTCAGTCAGATAATTATTAGTCAGCAAGCTGTTTGTCAGTCAGACAATCTTTAGCCAGCAAGCTGTTTGTCAGTCAGATATTCATTAGTCAGCAAGCTGTTTGTCAGTCAGATAATCATTAGTCAGCAAGCTGTTTGTCAGTCAGATAATCATTAGTCAGCAAGCTGTTTGTCAGTCAGATAACTATTAGTCAGCAAGCTGTTTGTCACTCAGACAATCTTTAGCCAGCAAGCTGTTTGTCAGTCAGATAATCATTAGTCAGCAAGCTGTTTGTCAGTCAGACATTCTTTAGCCAGCAAGCTGTTTTGTCAGTCAGATAATTATTAGTCAGCAAGCTGTTTGTCAGTCAGATAATCATTAGTCAGCAAGCTGTTTGTCAGTCAGATAATTATTAATTGTTTGTTTGTCAGCAAAGTAACTGTTTTTTTCTGGAAGCTAACTGTGAGATTGTCAGAATTATAACTTCTTTTGTCAGCATGGTAAGTGTAGGTGATGTCAGCAGAAAGAAACGTTTTGGTTGTTCCATCACATAACTGTTGGTTTGCAAGATGACTGTTTTGTTTATCAACCAGAGAACTGTTTGTCGGCAGTATAATTGTTTTGTTTGTCACCAAGACAACCATTTTGTTTTTCAGCAAGATGCCTACTTGTCAACGACAGAGCTGTTTTTTTTTTTTGTCAGTCAGATGATCTGCCCGTTAGAAAACTCTATGTCAGCATTTGACTGCTTGTCAGCCAGACAAACTGTTTTACTCTGCCAGATAAGGGTTCATGTTTGGCCAGTCTTCTTTTGGTTTGTCAGCAACGTCTTGGCGCTTTACATTTTCGGTGTGCAGCCATCTGGACCTCTCAGACGGGAAAGGAAGTAGCTGCAGTGACACCAAACGGTTGTGATGGACAGGAGGTTGGAGTCCTGCGGCTTTATTTTGCCCCCCCCCCCCCTTTCCCTCCCTTCTGCCCCTCTCTCTCTCCTGCCAGATCCCTCCTCTTCCCTTCCTCCCCATATGCCGGCTGCACACCGGCCATTCATATTTTACTCATTCGTACCTTTTAAAGAGTGAAGAAGCTCCGTGGTGCATTCCATGTCATGTACCACTCACAGTGAAACATATTCTTTTAGAGTGCTGGGACTTGCATGATGTGAGACGCAAACATTTTACAGCAGACTCCATGAACATTTTGTTCAGAGATGTCCCCCACTGACGTGATCTCTGAGTTTCCCCAGGAGATTAGCATTGTTCATCTGATCTAAGATTTTATGGAGGAAAGATTTTAAACGAAGTTTCTCTGGTATGTTTTTAGAAGACGTGTTTAGAAGCGCTGTGTGAAAGATTTTTTTTTTTTTTTTTTTTTTTTTTTTGTGGATGACTTGTGAGTTGATTTTAACGTGGTGACAGCCCTGCTATGGCCCTTTGCGGTCGGCTGGGCTATAACCAACATTACCTTACCTTACCTGGCCCCTTCTTACCTCCCCCTCCCTCCACCTTGTGACAGCTCCAAAGCTAATTCCGCCATATCAAAGGCACCATACAAGCAAGCACACACAGAATGGTAAACGTGAAGTGCGGTTCCATTTCTGTAGGGGGGTCGTGTGATCGCAATCGTGCTTGAGTCAATCACAAATAAATGTGGATTAATCGTCTGATCGATCCGAGACATTGTTATTGAATTTCACTTTTCTCGGTTGACTGGCATCACTGGTTTGCCGGAAGACGTTTCTTTCTTGCACTTGCAGAGAGTCTGGAAGGGAATGGAGAATGAAAGGGAGGGGGGGGGGGGTGTGGGGGGGGGGGGGGGGGGGTGTCGAGGGGGGGGGGGGGGGGGGGGGGGGGGGGAGTGAGGAGCGGATCTGGCATGGAGAAGGGAAAGTTGGTGTAGAGAGTTGGTCATACAAGCGCAACATGTTGATTCTGACTCTGTTTAGCTGTCACTATGTCACATACATTCGAGAATGTCTTCATGCTCATGCGTCTCCTCCCCTCTCTCTCTCTCGATCTCCGGCCAGTCCCCCTCCAACCTCCTACCCTGCGCGATCATCTCTCTCTCTCTCTCTCTCTCTCTCTCTCTCACGCGCGCGCGCGCGCGCATGCACACACATGAAGGACCTTCGTGCTCACAACAAAACAACACAACAACAAAACACCACTCCGACTCAGACTCACTCATCAACGCATTCATTAATCAGCAGTGTTTTTTTTTTTTGAGAACAGTTGAGGAAGTTGTCAAGGATTGTTTCCTTGATTGTTTCTTCTATCCGCTCGTAGTCCCAGCTCTGCCGTCATAGTGTCGCTAGGAGAATCACCGTCAAGAAACGGTGGCAAAACTATTTAACTGCATCAATCTGACGTCAAATGAGTCATGAATACATGAAGAACGAACTGGTAAGCCTACGTCCTTTTCCTGCATCAAAATGAATGTGAGCGGCACAGAATAGATCGAAAAAAAAAAAAAAAAAAAAAGTGTGTGACATGAAAGTTTATAAATAAAGTTCTGTTTCCATCGTTCTGTTTTTGTCGCGTTCACATAGGTTTTGACAAAAAAAAAAAAAAAAAAAAAACAAAAAACACACACATCTAGGTCAAAGCCGATCCTAAATAAACATGATGTTCAGAATTGTGCAGTTAAACGTTGTGTGGTAGGCCCACACGATAGTGACGGTGGTTTGGTCCGAGTCCACGGTTACAGTTAAGCCCCCAAACGATATATATATATATATATATATATATATATATATTTTTTTTTTTTTTTTTTTTTTTTTCCCTGCTGTTACGCCCAAGGCCGAACTCTGAACTTGTTCTTCCGTGCGGGCGTGTCGGTGACTTCCCTTTGGCGACGGAACGCGTTCAGAGCAGTGGGCAGGGACAGTGGGCTGCTTGCGAAACACAGCAACTGCCTTAAAGGATCTTGGTCACTCGGACACTGTTCCGACCGTTAGCAGTATAGAAACATCTGCCAATCTCTCTCTGTCTGTCTCTCTGTCTGCCTCTCTCTCTCTCTCTCTCTCTCTCTCTCTCTCTCTCTCTCTCTCTCAAGCGTGACTATAACAGTGTGGACGTGTGTGTTAATTATGCAGAAGGGGTCTGGAAATTTATTTTGTGTCAAGCGTAGGGGAACACCCTTTGAAAACACGTAAAATATAGATATGATATTGTAACAACATGTATGCCATACACATGAAAATACTACATCGTTTTTACTTATGGTCTGAACACACACACACACACACACACGCGCGCGCGCGCGCGCGCACACACACACACACTCACTCATGCACACATGCACGGGTCACGCGCACACATAAACACAGTCTATGTGTGTGTGTGTGTGTGTGTGTGTGTGTGTGTGTGTGTGTGTGTGTGTGTGTGTGTGTGTGTCGGTCGGTCTATCTGTCTGTCTCTCTGTTTATCGTTATGCACATTTTTGGATTCGCTTTCCCGAGACTTACGTTATAGGTAGCATTCTGATATCCCTGCTTTATAAAATGCAGAAAAAAGGAATCGGAAGAACAAATTAACAACACACAACATTCACCACCAGTCACTTCATGCCATCATAACTATGATCAATCCTCTTGTACAAAAGATGTTCAATGAATCAAAGACAGAAAACAAGGAATGGAAGGTGATGTAGGTGACGCTAGCTGGTGTGTGCCTTCTGTGCTGTGTTATTTCATTATGTATTTTTGTTACGCATAGATTCAGAACGTCTGTTGGGCAAGACTCTCAGTTCAGTTTTTTTTTTTTTTTTTTCTTAACTTCAGGGTTGCTTAAGAGCAAGAGTAACATTGACGCCAAACGAGTGAAATAAACAAGTTACAGAACAGACACACAACGCGTGATGAAAATATTCACCTTCTTCTGGCATGCCAAACAAGTTTAAAGACATTTTTTTTTAAAGATCAGTCGAAGAGACAGTCTTTTATCTTTTCGGTCTCAGTGGGAAAGTGTGGTATTGGGTGCAACGTTCAATCTCAGTGGCGAATGTGGTCTTGGGCTTCACCCAAGACCCAATTTCACACTGTGATATTGAAAAGATAAGTGACTGCGTGTTTGTCGTGATGTTTTTAGTGGTTTTAAATGTCGTTTGTCCTGACCGAAGAAGCCCAGTAGGTTCAAACGCGTTGCGTCTGTTTTTGTCAATGTTTTGTCCCATTTTTTTCTGGCAGTTTGGTGACTTCGCTTTCGCTCTTGTGTTTCAACCACCACCGCCTGCTTTTTTTTCACCCCCCTCTGAAACCTTCACGGCCGCTGCTACGGATGTGATCGTTGTTTCCTGGCGGTTCCTTAATTTTGGCTATGGCAGACCACGGACTGTTAGGTATAAAGTCTTGACCCATTTTTGACCAGGCTAACTTATGGGACGTTTCTGGTAATCTGCTCTGCGTGAGTTCTCTGAAAGACGCTCGTTGACACAAACAGCAAAGCCGAGAGCAGCTAACTTATAAATGATTGTGTCTACTCCAAGTCCGTCCATCGCAACGAGGTTAAGTCCAGAATCACGACACAAAACACAGAAGTTTCTGGCATTTATATGTGCATACATTCACAGCATCTGTTATTCATAGCTGTATATCGTTTCCTTCGTAGGGGGCGATGACATATGTGCAGGTTTCTGACAACCGGTATGGGGAAGACTCGTCACATCAATGGTGCTCAGGGTGGTGGCGTTTTTGCCCCGATCAGGCTGATGGCATCTGCAATGTTGATATTGATGGCATTTGCTGTGTCTTTGATGCTGGCTCCGTTATGCTATGCTTAGAATCATGGCCTCGGTCATGCGTCATGTCATGGGTTTCCGGTGTTCCGGGATTCGTGGTGTCCCCTCACCTTCTAAACATGCACATCTCTTTTTCTTCTATTCATGAACAGAAAAGAAAACCTCACTTGAAAGTATTCAAACAAGTTACGCGAATGGAGGACGGCAACTACCGTAAGAATTTCATCGAAAGTTCAAGAAATTACAAAAAGAACCTTGGGGTATACTGCCATGTGCTTAATAATATGGGAAAAAAATCATTCCAATGTAAAAGACATTCAACTTTTGTTGTTGTTGTTGTTGTTGTTGTTGCGTTTTTAGATCATTTCAGCATACTTTAATTAAGAACCTGACGACCAAAACTAATGTTGCCAATAATGAAATCTTTAATGTACAATGCTGGTGATTAAAAAAAAAAAAAACATCTGTCGCTAGAGATGAGATTGTAATGTATTAAGAATTCGATAAGAAATAAGTACTACACAACAGACACGATTTAAATGATTGAAAAAAGAAGCTGCTTGTTATAAGTCAAGTCAAGTCAAGTAAACTTTATTATCTCAATTTGAGAAATTAATTTGTGGTCGCACACATTCACAGCAAATAAAAAAAAGAAGCTGCTTGTTATAAAAAAGACAGACTTTTTTTTTGTTGTTAAACTTTCCATTGTG
>JADBJO010000372.1:92500-95000 GCA_016801955.1 Conus betulinus | reverse complement strand
TATGACCTGTCCATCAGGACTTTGCGTGTGTTCTAAAAAAAAAAAAGAAATTAAATACACCGGTGTCGTCTTTTTAGAATATTACACATTAACTCATGTGAACACACACAGAATCACAAACATATATGCATACACCTACTCACGCACGCACGCACACACACACACACACACACACACACACACACACACACACACACACGCACGCGCGCGCGCGCACGCACATAGAAATATGCACACACGTTAGTGCAACAAACATATCTGGCGTCAAGTCACACACACACACACACACACACACACACACACACACACACACACACACACACACACACAAGAGGAAGACAGAGGGAGAGAAAGAGGGAGGAGAAGAGGAGGTTGAAGGAGGAGGAGGTGGAGGGGGGAGGGAGAGGAAGGAGGAAGAGGAAGAGAAGGATGATTGGGAAACAGGAGAAGAGGAGGAGAGAGAGAGAGAGAGAGAGAGAGAGAGAGAGAGAGAGAGAGAGAGAGAGAGAGAGAGAGAATCACAACGGCAGGGTGACTATCGACTCCCGCGAAAGCCCCCACCCACCACCACACCCCCACCCCCATCCCCCAACTCCCATTTCCGTCTCGTCCACCGTCCTGCCATCGCTACCCACACCCCCTCCAGCCTCTCTCCGACCACACACTCTAGCCATCTGGTCATTACAGTCATGAAGAAGAATGGCAATCCCCTTGCCAGCACCCAGGCCAGTATCGCTGTTGAGTCCCCGAGTATAGCAACGCCCTCCTTTTGTTTCCCTGGTGTGCATGAAGCAAACCATCCCCCACACCCAACCTTGCCATCATATCACTGGTGTGTGTGACAAAAACATCCCCCACACCAAACCTTGCCATCACTGGTGTGTGTGTGAAACAAAACATCCCCCACACCAAACCTTGCCATCACTGGTGTGTGAAACAAAACATCCCCCACACCAAACCTTGCCATCACTGGTGTGTGTGTGTGTGAAAAACAAAACCATCCCCACACCAAACCTTGCCATCACTGGTGTGTGTGTGAAACAAAAATCCCCCCACACCAAACCTTGCCATCACTGGTGTGTGTGTGTGTGAAACAAAACATCCCCCCACCAAACCTTGCCATCACTGGTGTGTGTGTGAAACAAAACATCCCCCACACCAAACCTTGCCATCACTGTGTGTGTGTGAAACAAAACATCCCCCCACACCAAACCTTGCCATCACTGGTGTGTGTGTGAAACAAAACATCCCCCACACCAAAACCTTGCCATCACTGGTGTGTGTGTGAAACAAAACATCCCCCACACCAAAACTTGCCATCACTGGTGTGTGTGAAACAAGCCATCCCCCACACCAAACCTTGCCATCACTGGTGTGTGTGAAACAAAACATCCCCCACACCAAACCTTGCCATCACTGGTGTGTGTGTGAAACAAAAATCCCCCACACTCAAACCTTGCCATCACTGGGGTCAGTGTGTGTTAAACCAAGCAATCCCCCACACCAACCTTGGCATCACTGGGGGTGTCAGTGTCGTGTTAAACAAAGCAATCCCCACACCAAACCTTGGCATCACTGGGGGTCAGTGTCGTGTTAAACAAAGCAATCCCCCACACCAAACCTTGGCATCACTGGGGGTCAGTGTCATGTTAAACAAAGCAATCCCCACATCAACCTTGCCATCACTGGTGTGTGTGTGTGAAACAAGGCATTCCCCACACCAAACCTTGCCATCACTGGGGGTCAGTGTGTGTGTAAACAAAGCATTCCCACACCAAACCTTGCCATTACTGGTGGTCAGTGTCGAGTTAAACAAAGCATCCCCCCACACCAAACCTTGCCATCACTGGTGGTCAGTGTCGTGTTAAACAAAGCATTCCCCACACCAAACCTTGCCATTACTGGGGGTCAGTATCGTGTTAAACAAAGCAATCCCCACACCAAACCTAGCCATCACTGGTGGTCAGTGTCGAGTTAAACAAAGCATTCCCCACTCCAAACCCTGCCATCACTGGTGGTCAGTGTCGTGTGTAAACAAAGCAATCCCACATCAAAATCTTGCCATCACTGGTGTGTGTGTGTGTTAAACAAAGCAATCCCCCACACCAAACCTAGCCATCACTGGTGGTCAGTGTCGAGTTAAACAAAGCAATCCCCACACCAAACCTTGGCATCACTGGTGGTCAGCGTGGTGTTAAACAAAGCCTTCCCCACACAAACCTTGCCATCACTGATGGTCAGTGTCGTGTTTGTCATGGACCGATCGACGTTTAGGTTAGATAAATCAGAGTCCTCTTTCTGTTTGCTGCTGATGTGGCTAGTAGTCTAATAAAGCCGCAATTGATGGTAATGGGCCACTCACCATAGTTATTTTTACTGCATTCTTTGCTTTATTCTCTTTTGTGTTTGACTCTCTCTCTCTCTCTCTCTCTCTCTCTCTCTCTCTCTCTCTCTCTCTCTCTCTCTCTCTCTCTCTCTGCAGATCTGCATTGTGCGGTGT
>JADBJO010000372.1:82500-87500 GCA_016801955.1 Conus betulinus | reverse complement strand
TGTGTGTGTGTGTGTGTTGTACACACCACACACACACACACACACACACACACACACACACACACACACACACACAGAGAGAGAGAGAGACGAGAGAGAGAGAGGAGACAGAGAGAGAGAGAGAGAGAGAGAGATCATATTCACAAACACGGTTAGACCACACCAGTATATCATTTTTTTTAAAAAAAAAGCACACTGAGCAGCCCACTGAACTCACCCACACCACCCCGAAATAACAAACACATTGAGCAGCCCCACTGAACTCACCCACCACCCCCCGAAGTAACAAACACACTGAGCAGCCCACTGAACTCACCACCCACCACCCCGAAGTAACAAACACACTGAGCAGCCCACTGAACTCACCCACCACCCCGAAGTCACAAACACACTGAGCAGCCACACTAAACTCATCCCACCACCCCGAAGTCACAAACACATTGAGCAGCCCACTTATCTCATCCACCACCCCGAAGACACAAACACACATTGAGCAGCCCACTTAACTCATCCACCCCCCGAAGACACAAACACATTGAGCAGCCCACTTAACTCATCCACCACCCCGAAGACACAAACACATTGAGCAGCCCACTTAACTCATCCACCACCCCGAAGACACAAACACATTGAGCAGCCCCACTTAACTCATCCACCACCCCCGAAGACACAAACACACGAAGCAGGCAACAAGCATTTCATAACTGCTGAAACACACACACCACCACGCACGCTGCTTATCAGAAATATCGCCACCCCCACACCACAGCGTCAATCGACTGTCAATACTGCTATGGGTTGTGACTGTTCGCGTCCTTCACCGCTCTCGAATGACCAACCATGTGGACACCAGCACGCCAATATCGGCTTATTGGGATCAAAAGGAATACCACGCTGGTGAGATACCATCTCATTTACGGCGAGGGGGGGCGGTGGGGGAGGGGGGGGGTGGGGTGGGTGGTGGTGGTGCGGAGTTAGCTCGAGGGAGGAGATATTAGTTTGCAGACAGCTTGAGAGATAGCATTGTCTCGCTCCTATTCGCGTACAACAACGGCACCTGTTTCTAAGACCATGATCAGGATCGGGCAGATCTGCCAAGGCATGTATGTATTGCTGGTCTTGCAGAAGTCGTTCAGACTTGGAACCGACCAGAGGAACCAACGAATGAAAGAGGACTCTCTGGCTCCCTCCGTTTCTTTCTCTCGCTCTGCCGGCTCTCAATAGACAAACCCGCCGTCCGTTCTACGCCATTGAAAAGTCTTGAATATTGCAATAGTGCTGAGATGGATCGGGTGAACAATATTCGCTGTGCCTACAAAGTAAGAAGTAAAGGAAACCAGCCGTAGGCTTGCCATGAATAAAATATCCAGAAAAAAAAATATCTTTCGTTCAATTAAATGTTTTGCGTGGCTCACTGAACATGATCGGACGTGTTGTCATCAAGTAGTTTGCCGGTTTAATGCTGGCACTCATAACACTGGTGCTTTCAGTCAGCACTCCCTCTTTCCCTGCGTGTCACTGTATGTGGTATTGTTCAGAAAAAAAATCGCTTTCCTACGCTACTTTCTGCTACTTTTAGCTATGTGTGTCGCTCAGTCTGTGCCGCTTTCTCTGCTTTTTTAACCACATGTCTTGTTCGACCTGTGCTGCGTTACCTGCCTTTTTCTGTGAAACATTAGCGCTTTCAGTTGACACGTTTCTTCCTACCTTTTGTGTTATGTTGTTCAGCCAGTGCAGTTTTCATAACTTCAACTAATGCGCTCTTCAGCCGATACTACTTTCCTCTTACTTTTTACTGATGCGCTGTTCAGATAAACATTCTTTTCTCTATAGTTTACTGTGTGCGATATTTTTTTTTTTTTTTCTTTCTTTTCTTTCTTTTTTTTGTTGTTTTGTTTTGCTGTCCCATCTTCTGTGTCACCTCAGTGGCTGTGCACCCACGCCGCTCATTCCGACACCCTGTCCACAGCCACAGCCCGAACGGCCCCGCCACAGCCCCGGCACCGGCAATCCACAGGGAGCAGTCAAAGTCAAGTCGTCAAGAGGCAACCCACCGGAGCAAACACTGCATTGCTGCCGAGTCACTTTGGTGGTGTTCAGTGGCGCCTGTTCTGATCCAACAAACGCAGGACACACCACCTACTAAGCCCCCTACTGACGACAATAATTGCTTAGTCGCGGAGCCGGCGTGAGTGAGCTGTCCCTCCGGAGGGCGCCACCACGTCCGTCCATCGACATCCCCTATGAACACGCCGATATTGGTGACCCGACGGAATGAAACCAAGGCCACAGACGTGGAGAGGACATCGAAACTGAGGTCACCATGAGAGCAGGGCATGAAGGGCCACAGAATTTAAGACTTTTATGCTGATCAATGGGAATGAGGATGATGAATGTGATGCTACGGATTTCTATTCCGGTCTGAGACTGCATGACAGGGCTCTACTCTACGCTTCCTTTCATAATATATCCCGGCGTCAGTCAGGCCCGAGAGATACAGACACCTGCAGTGTTGGTCAGGAAATTTGAGCGGCACTCTCAGAGACGCATCCATTAAGTGGACGAAACTCGATTGTGTGGTCCCAGTCTTCCCAACTGCCGTTGCGAAGTGGTTAGTGTCGCGGACTCCCGGCTGAGGTAGATTCGATTCCTATCAGTCAAGTGGGATTGTTCTGCTCCAACCGGCTCCTGCCCAGAATTGAGTTTGCTACGGGCTCAGCTGGGAAGACGTGTGGCAGATAATGAATTGTCACCTATAAAGTACAGCCTTGATATGTGGTATGTAGTAGTAGTAGTAGTAGTAGCAGCTAGCAGCAGCAGTAGAAGTGGTAGCAGTAACAGTGGTAATGCAGTAGAGAGGGACAGTTCTCAGAGAAGACGTATTTTGCACAACTTATGTAAATGGACACTTCCGTGTAGACAATTTACACTTCGTTATCACTTGGCATTGCTGGCCTTAACAGCCTACTTGATGTCCGTTCGTGCGCTGTCAGTCTTTCTTACCACACACACACACACACACACACACACACACACACGCGCGCGCGCGCGCGCGCGCGCGCGCGCGCACACACACACACACATATATGCACGCACGCACGCATGAACGTACGTACGCACGTACGCACGCACTCACACTCACACACACGCACGCACACACACACACACACACACATACATACACACACACACACGCGAGCACGCACGCACGCACGCACGCACGCACGCACGCACGCACACACACACACACACACACACACTCTCTCTCTCTCTCTTATTAAGGAGGTCGCGCACGCATGAGTTCAAACGTTCAGACATAAGAGGTTGATCTCTATGACAAAAACAAACCACCCAAACAAAACATTTTTTGAAATGTGGTTTTAAACATAGGTGATACAATTTGATATAAAGGTAACACGGAATAAAAAACAACAACAAAAAAACGTCGGTCCATCTGCACACATGCATAGCTGCATCGAATCCATGCCATGGTGACATTATGCAACAGACATCAAAGTGTCTTTTTTTTTTTCAACTGACGTGAAAAACACATTCATCTTCACTGGGGGTACAGACCAGTTTCGGAAACCTAATTATGACAGTCCTTGTACACGCTGATTTTATTTACTTTGATGACATTTCTCTGACCGTGTCAGAAGAACTAGGACGTCTGGTGTCTTTTACACAGTGAGATGGACACAACTAGTTTCTTGTCATCATGGTGGTGTAACAATCCTTTCATGTTTGTATTCTGTCTTGAATACCTTAGGCTAATACGTAGATCAGACATCTGCTAAGTCGTAGCCACGAGACCCTCTTCTAAACTTCTCTCGTCTTATCCATAAATTCATTTATCCATCAGCTTAAAATCATGCGCAGTGTGGTCCCAAAACTTAGCGGATGTGGTGTAGCGTATAATTATGGACCAGTCCGCTCACAGCGACCGCCTCCTTGATGAAACTGACACGTATCCGTTGTCTGTTTCTCTTTGTGGACCTTCTTCTTCTTTGTGTTTGTTTTGTCTGTCTGTCTGGTTTTTCTCCTGTTCTGGTGATCATGTTAACTTAACTCTCAGTATGGCATTTTTCCTTCAAGGAAAATCACCGCTGTCCTTCACAAAGGGGTCTGGGGATTACCATCAGCGGAAAAACATAGCGCCTGTCAGTTTTCCTGGAGCTCTCGCCTAGCTCCTAACACCCGCACCCCCTCCCCCTCTTCCCACCCCCCTCTCCCTCACACACACACGTGAGCAAGAGTGCGCCCGCGCCCGCGCCCGCGCACGCGCGCGCGCGCGCGCGCGCCACACACACACACATACACACGCGCGCGCGCACGCGCGTGCACACACACATACACACGCGCGCGCGCACGCGCGTGCACACACACATACACACGTGTGTGGCCAAAATATTACACCATTCCATGTCATCTTTCTTTGCAGAAATACTAAAAAATATTTACCCACTTGGCTATTAAGTTTGAACCCATCAGTCGAGAATTTTTGGGACATTTTTGGGAACGAAGCGAAGGCTATAGAAGCTGTTAAGGCAATTGTTAAGAGTCCAGCTGGACATTTACTTTGATTCTCGAGATACTTGTTGAATTTATTTCCTTATTATTCCAATGGTTAAAAATGGGTTTTTTGTTTCTTTGTTTGTTTTTTTTTTGTTTTTTTTTTTTAATCTTCAGATATGAATCAAGGCTAAAGTAGTTTACCGTTATGCCGGTAGATTAGAATGGGGTTTAAAGTAATGGTCACTTATTGGTATCTCATTAATTAAATAGACTATGCATGCAGGGATTAGCATACTACATTAATAGACTGTGCATGCAGAGATTAGCATACTACACTACTTCCACACTCCATATGCTTTTAATGACATTTTTTTAAAACAACACACATTTATGCCCCCCCCCCCCCCCCCCCACACACACACACACACACTTACACACACACACACACATCGGCCCCTTTTACATTTTTTGTTTGTTTGTTTTGT
>JADBJO010000372.1:70000-72500 GCA_016801955.1 Conus betulinus | reverse complement strand
CTGAGCTTGAAGACCACATTTTCTGCAAGACTTCTCGCAGGGAGAAGACATCAGTTCGCTGCAATATGACTGGGTAGGAATAAGAGATCGATAATTTAAGAAAAGACTTTTGGGCAGGTAAAAGAGATAATTTTTTTTTCGACATGAGTCCTTGTATGAGAAAAAAAATCTACCCTTTGCAATAAAACTTTCAGCAGGTACAAAAGAACAACTCGGTTCTTGGTAATACATTTTTGGCAGGGAAAAAAAAAAGAGATAAATTCTCTGCGATACGACTTTCGGCTAGAAAAAGGATCAGTTCTTCTTCACGATAAGAGTTTCTGTAAGAAAAAAAATCGTTTTGGGGGGATAGGACTTTCGGTAATCACGTCTTAAGGCAAGACCTTTCGACTTTAAAACGACATCAGCTCCTTGGCAAGACCTTTCGGCTTGAAAACAACACCTTTGGGCAAGACTTTTCGGCTTTAAACAACATCAGTTCTTTGGGCAAGACCTTTCGGCTTTGAAAACAACATCAGTTCTTTGGGCAAGACCTTTCGGCTTTAAAACAACATCAGTTCTTTGGGCAAGACCTTTCGGCTTTAAAACAACATCAGTTCTTTGGGCAAGACCTTTCGGCTTTAAAACAACATCAGTTCTTTGGGCAAGAACTTTCGGCTTTAAAACAACATCAGTTCTTTGGACAAAACCTTTCGGCTTTAAAACAACATCTGTTCTTTGGGCAAGACCTTTCGGCTTTTAAAAGAAGTCAGTTCTTTGGGCTCAGGTTTTCAGGTGGTTTAAAAAAAATGACATGTTCTCTGGGCTTAAACTGTAGGCTGTGCATTTCAGCAGATTAAACAAAAGACGTAGGGGAAAAGTTATATCTGTTCTTTAGGTTCTTTGATTCTGTCGGCAAGAGTGACGCCAGTTCTCTCAGCTACACCTGTCAACAGGAAAAAAAAAAATCGTCGTCCATTTCTTGTGGATCCGTCTTTCAGTAGAAAAGACGAATCTTTTCGCGAGGTCCTTCAGCTGCGAAGACTCGAGTTCTTTCGGAAAATGCTTCAGTTTGAAAAAAAAAAGTGTCTTCTTGAGGTTAGTATTGTTTCGATAGGAAAAAGATGTCAAATCTTTGAGCTAGGTTCGTTTCATTGTCGTCTTTTTTCTTTGTCACAGTATCTCCTGTCATTTGGAGAACAAATGTGTATTTGACATTATCAAGTTGTTTATGCACCTTCCGTCACCTGGGAACAAATTCGTGTCTGACATTATCATTTTGCTTCTTGTACAAGTTTTTATTCGTCAGTACAGAGCTAAGGTGTTGATTAATTGAATTTGAATGTAACTATAAACGTGTGTGTGTGTGTGTGTGTGTGTGTGTGTGTGTGTGTGTGTGTGCGTGCGTGCGTGCGTGCGTGCGTGCGAGAGAGTGATGCGCGCGCGCGCGCGCGTGTGTGGTCGTGAGTGAGTGTGCACTTACTCTCTGTCGCCTACTGTTTACTCAAACGCACGCACGCACACACACACACACACACACACACACACACACACACACACACAACGCGCACACACACACACACACACGCACACCACACACACACACACACACGCACGCACACACACACACACACACGCACACACACACACACACACACTCACACACCACACACACACACACACACACACGCACACACATGTCTCTTCTCTCTTCTCTCTCTCTCTCTCTCTCTCTCTCTGTCTGCCCCTCCTCTGTCTCTGTCTCTCTCTTTCTGTCTGTCTCTCTGTCTGTCTCTTTGTCTGTCTGTCTGTCTGTCCCTGTCTTTCTGTCTGTCTCTATTTGTTGTCTGTCTGTCTGTCTCTATGTTTTGTCTGTCTCTCTGTCTCTGTCTCTGTCTCTCTCTCTGTCGTGTGTGTGTCTCTTTCTCTCTCCTGTGTGTGTTTTCTCTCTCTCTGTCTCTCTCTCTCTCTCGTCTGTCTCTCGCTCTCTTTTGTCTCTGTCTCTCTCTCTCAGTCTCTGCCTCTCTCTCTCTCTCTGTCTCTGCTCTCACTCTCTCTGTCTCTTGTCTGCGTCTTTGTCTGTGTGGTGTGTGTCTCTCTCTGTGTGTGTCTCTGTCTCTCTCCTGGAGTGAACACGGGTTCGAGCTGGAGGCAAGACGTATCTTCAGGTCGTGCTCCAGTAATGAATGATATTCTTGAATAAGTTGAAGATGAACTTTTTCATTTGACGATTTTTCAATCCCCCTTGATTCTTTACGATCATGCCGATAGAAGAAAAAAAGAAATACCCGAAGGTGCTGGGGAGGGACCCAGAGAAGCACTGTCTTCACCTGCCTTTAGAGCAGTCCTGTACCACCCTTGGAGGCCTGCTGACTGTGCTGACGATGGGTACAGGCAAAGATACCAAATTCATGTGCAAGAGTCAGCTGGGGTCAGTTTTTTTTTTTTTTTTTTGGACCTGGCAGAATGTCCTGCAGAAACGCGCAATGAATGCCATGGCTGCGCGTTAACACGATGTTGT
>JADBJO010000372.1:52500-57500 GCA_016801955.1 Conus betulinus | reverse complement strand
ACGACGCCTAGGAAAGGAGCACGAAGCCTAGGAAAGGAGCACATAGCCTAGGAAAGGAGCACGAAGCTTAGGAAAAGGAGCACATAGCCTAGGAAAGGAGCACGAAGCCTAGGAAAGGAGCACATAGCCTAGGAAAGGAGCACATAGCCTTGGAAAAGGAGCACGAAGCCTAGGAAAGGAGCACATAGCCTTGGAAAGGAACACGAAACCTAGGAAAGGAGCACGAAGCCTAGGAAAGGTGCACGAAGCGTAGGAAAGGAGCAGGACGCCTAGGAAAGGAGCACATAGCCTTGGAAAGGAGCACGAAACCTAGGAAAGGAGCACGAAGCCTAGGAAAGGAGCACATAGCCTAGGAAAGGAGCACATAGCCTAGGAAAGGAGCACGAGCCTAGAAACCTAGGAAGCCTAGGAAAGGAGCACGAAGCCTAGGAAAGGAGCACGACGCCTAGGAAAGGAGCACGAAGCCTAGGAAAAAGGAGCACGAAGCCTAGGAAAGGAAAGGAGCACGAAGCCTAGGAAAGGAGCACGAAGCCTAGGAAAGGAGCACGAAGCCTAGGAAAGGAGCACGAAGCCTAGGAAAGGAGCACGAAGCCTAGGAAAGGTGCACGAAGCCTAGGAAAGGAGCACGAACTAGGAAAGGAGCACGAAGCCTAGGAAAGGAACACGACGCCTAGGAAAGGAGCACGAAGCCTAGCCTAGGAAAGGAGCACGAAGCCTAGGAAAGGAGCACATAGCCTAGGAAAGGAGCACATAGCCTAGGAAAGGAGCACATAGCTAGGAAAGGAGCACATAGCCTAGGAAAGGAGCACACATAGCCTAGGAAAAGGAGCACATAGCCTAGGAAAGGAGCACATAGCCTAGGAAAGGAGCACGAAGCCTAGGAAAGGAGCACATAGCCTTGGAAAGGAGCACGAAGCCTAGGAAAGGAGCACATAGCCTTGGAAAGGAACACGAAACCTAGGAAAGGAGCACGAAGCCTAGGAAAGGTGCACGAAGCCTAGGAAAGGAGCACGAAGCCCAGGAAAGGAGCACATAGCCTAGGAAAGGAGCACATAGCCTTGGAAAGGAGCACGAAACCTAGGAAAGGAGCACGAAGCCTAGGAAAGGAACACATAGCCTAGGAAAGGAGCACATAGTCTAGGAAAGGAGCACGAAACCTAGGAAAGGAGCAGGAAGCCTAGGAAAGGAACACGACGCCTAGGAAAGGAGCACGAAGCCTAGGAAAGGAGCACGAAGCCTAGGAAAGGAGCACGAAGCCTAGGAAAGGAGCAGGAAGCTAGGAAAGGAGCACGAAACCTAGGAAAGGAGCAGGAAGCCTAGGAAAGGAGCAGGAAGCCTAGGAAAGGAGCACGAAGCCTAGGAAAGGAGCACGAAGCCTAGGAGAGGAGCACGAAGCCTGGGAGAGGAGCACGAAGCCTAGGAAAGGAGCACGAAGCCTAGGAAAGGAGCACATAGCCTAGGAAAGGAGCACATAGCCTAGGAAAGGAGCACATAGCCTAGGAAAGGAGCACATAGCCTAGGAAAGGAGCACATAGCCTAGGAAAGGAGCACGAAGCCTAGGAAAGGTGCACGAAGCCTAGGAAAGGAACACGAAGCCTAGGAAAAGGAGCAGGAGCAAGCCTAGGAAAGGAGCACGAAACCTAGGAAAGGAGCACGAAGCCTAGGAAAGGAGCACATAGCCTAGGAAAGGAGCACGAAGCCTAGGAAAGGAGCACGAAGCCTAGGAAAGGAGCACGAAGCCTGGGAGAGGAGCACGAAGCCTAGGAAAGGAGCAGGAAGCCTAGGAAAGGAGCACATAGCCTAGGAAAGGTGCACGAAGCCTAGGAAAAGGAGCACGAAGCCTAGGAAAGGTGCACGAAGCCTAGGAAAGGAACACGAAGCCTAGGAAAGGAGCACGAAGCCTAGGAAAGGAGCACGAAGCCTGGGAGAGGAGCACGAAGCCTAGGAAAGGAGCACGAAGCCTAGGAAAGGTGCACGAAGCCTAGGAAAGGAGCACGAAGCCTAGGAAAGGAGCACGAAGCCTGGGGAGAGGAGCACGAAGCATGAGAATGGAACTCAACGCCTCGGCATGGAGCACAATTCTTTGGAAAAGAGCACAAAGGCTAGGAATGGAACACAAAGCCTGGGAATGGAACTCAAAGTCTGGGATGGAATTCAATACCTGGGAATGGAGCGCAATGCCTAGGAATGGAACTGAAAACCTGGGAATGAAACTGAAAACCTGGCAATGGAACTCAAAGCCTGGCAATGGAACTCAAAGCCTGGGAATGAAACTCAAAGCCTGGGAATGAAACTCAAAGCCTGGCAATGGAACTCAAAGCCTGGGAATGGAACTCAACGCCTGGGAATGGAACTCAAAGCCTGGCAATGGAAACTCAAAGCCTGGCAATGGAGCGCAAGCTGCCAAGGACAAGACTTGTCAACACATGTTCTTGTCCGTGGCGAGCTCCGGTCAACATGGTCAGTTTGGGCAATTTTCAATTTTCATGGAGACTGCACTGTCCCACGTTGGCCGGACATGGAGGCATCCCTCCGAAGGGGACGCTAATTCACTCTAGTTCCTTGACTGTGCAGGTAGTGTTTTTGTTACCAGCAGCGGGGCTTATTAGGTGGCGTCCTGTATATGATGGATCAGTTTACTTAAATTGATATTATTTCATTAGCTGAGGTGACAGCTGAGGACCGTGTCCATGTAAAAAATCAGTACTATATGCGTGTCTAAACAGTACATTCCAAACATGCTGAAAATGTCCAAACATTGGACCTAATTTCCACAAAAAAATCTTCGATGAATTGAAAAATATTCACTCATTGAAACAAACAAACAAACAAACAAACAAATCTTAAATAAATGTCAGCGACTTGTGACTCGTTTGTCCACGTTTCTCTGGGCGGTTCGCTGACATTTATTTAAGATTTGTTTAGATTTCCGCCTGCAGTCGTTTCACTTTGCAACTAAACAAACAAACAAACAAATAAACAAACAAACAAACAAACAAAAGCTCACATCCGGTGGACCACCCGGGAATGTCTTCAGGAGTCTACTTGCTGTAAAGTGCTCATGTCTAGTGTCACGGCAATCCAAACACGTTCTCAGAACAAGTTTTCAATAAGAGTGACTCATAACGTCATCCACATAAGCGGTCTCTTCGCCATAACACAGATACAAAAAAGCGTGCAAAATGAAAGCCAGGTGTGAGATCCGCATCAAACAGTTTCTTCTCTGCAGCCACAAGAAGCAGATGATGAAGATTCTCTAAGGTGCAAGCGGATCCGAGAGAGCTTGTTCTCCGTTTGCGTGTTTCGCTTCTTTTTAACTACTAGTCTTTCGCGTAGCTGTAAAGTCTGTGTTTCAGAACCTTTTCATTTGGTAGATTATCTAGGCCATTCTTTACACGTGGCATTCTCGGCAAGGTGATGGTCACCTCAGTGACTTTATTGTCACCATGACACTGCCAGAGAACAGTGTTGCAATTTTCACATTACAGAGTGGTGTCAATTTCAGGATTGTTGAGGTTATGGTCAACAATGGCTTTCGGAGCAGAGAGGGAGTCAGAAAGTCTTTGTGTACAGACTGACAGACAATAGTGAATTCCAGTACCGAAGCTGTGAGTTTGAGATGTGAGAGATGTGGAGGGCACTGTCATGGGGAATGTATTTTGACCTTTCTTGAACAGCAGCTGCATCACTGAACACCAGGAAGTTGATTCCCCAGCAGTGCGGTGTCTCCTGCAGCGCGTGGCCTCCAGACGACCTGATGTCGACGGCTTCCTGAGGACTACCAGTGGCAGGAGGAGTGAAAAGTGTGGGTGTGTGTGTGTGTGGTGTGTGTGTGTGTGTGTGTGTGTGTGTGTGTGTCTGTGTGAGAGAGAGAGAGAGAGGAGAGAGAGAGAGAGAGAGAGAGAGAGAGAGAGAGAGAGAAAGAGAGAGACGGGGGAGAATTGAGGGAGGGGAGGGGAGAAAGGGGCGATAGAAACCAACCGCCATGTTGTTGTTGTGTGGTGTGACCGGGAATGAGCAGTGGAGGATAATGTCACCTGTGGGGAAGTCGAGGCCAGGAAACAAAGAAGCTGAGACGTAGGAGGGAAAAAGACAAAAAGAAAAAGACAGAAAGACGGAAGAAAAGAAACCTGATCACACGGCAAAAAGGTCAAGTACCGGATTTCTTGAAGTCATCTGCACGTCAGATCGTTGAGCACCTTTTTCAATGGCGGTTCGTGAAATACTGCGCGCTTCGGTTTTTCTTTTTTCTCATTGCACTCAAAACTTTTAAATGGTCAGAACCTACGCAAGACAAGACAAGTAAAAACGTTTTATTTTTTTGTAAAGGGTACATAAAAAGAAATGTTACACGTTACATGTGACTAATTCTAGTCACACTAAAACTTGCATGTCAAATTGAAGTAATACACTTCCGCATAGATATATAACCGGTCGGCTCAGCAACGTACTTTAATACAATAGGCGGGAATAAATTCATTCAAACAACAAATATGGTACAATGTGACAACCCCGAAAACTAAGAGCGAAAACCAAAATGTTGAGACTTAAACAAAAGTTTAGGCTCCAGGTGTGTGTGTGTGTGTGTGTGTGTGTGTGTGTGTGTGTGTGTGTGTGTGTGTGTGTGTGTGTGTGCAAGCGCGCGTGTGCGTGTGTGCACACGCTCCGTGTGTGTGTTGTGTGTGTATGTGTAAGCGCGCGCGCACGCGTATGTGTGTATGCATACGCGCGCTTGTCCGCTAATGCGAGCGTGTGTGTATGTTACGCGTTCTGAGCATGCGTGCGTGCGTGCATGCGTGAGTTCGTGAGCGCTGGCGCTCTCGCGCGCGCGCGCGCGTATGTGTGTATGTGTGTGTGTGTGTGTGTAAAACGACAGTTCATAGTCTTTTCTGGAGATGTCATTTGAAAACAATTAGCCTCCGCGATCTGTAAAGATGTGTGTGTACTGTGGACATGGAATTACTGTGAAGACAAAGTCACCACACTAGCTAGGCCCTAGC
>JADBJO010000372.1:45000-47500 GCA_016801955.1 Conus betulinus | reverse complement strand
AGAGGGGAGAATGAAGACTGAAGAGGTACACTGTCCCATTGCAAGGCGGTTTTAAAGGTTAATTTCCAATGAAGACAGGGGGCCGGAATAGCCCCAGTGGTAGAGCGCCCGACTCGCAAATCTTGGTGATCCTGGGGTTGCGGGTTCGAATCTCCGTCAGGCCGTTTTTGGTACAGGGTGATTTTTCCCTCGGAGTTAACATTAGTTCTAACTCCATTTCCCATACGGTCCGTTCGAATGAGACTATAAACCGAGGTTTCGTGTGTGAACGCACGCATAACATCTTGTACACACGTAAAATCCCATCACAAACTTTCGGAAGAAAAGGCCCAGTTTTAGCCGTTGGTATGGATGACACGATACACATAGCATGCACCCTGCGTGAGAATTGGAGAAGAATGAAGAATGTAAGGAAACTGAGTGAACGACATTGAACGATACTGACGGTATTGACTGGATGACACACGGGAAACGACTGACTGAAGCGCCAGCTGGCAGCTCTTCAGTGGGCCTACCCAGGTAGGCAGCCCGTTGTGTAAACGAGAGTGGACTGAAAAGCGCTTAGAGCTTGGTCTCTAGCCGACGATAGGCGCTTTATAAGTATTCACAATAATGATGATAACAATAAATGCGAGGGAGAAGGATCAGGGGAATACTGTAGAGAAGCACATCGTCCCAGAGCCTGGCGACGTAAAAGGTGCTTTCATCAGTTGGGAAGCAGATTGCAGACAGCAGCCACAGTCCTTGTACCGTAGCATTTTATATCGGCTTCTACACGTTGGGAAAAAAGCACAGATGCGCATAGTCCTACTGCTTTACGCATTAAAGTTGCCTCCACAAGTGAGGGGTGAGGATATCACGAAGACTGCAAAGAGGTACATCATTTTAGTACCTAAAAGCCGGTGGGAAAAAAAAAAAAAAAAAAAAAAAAAAAAAACGGCTCTTGTGGATATACACCATACCCGGATAAGAAGCAAGAAGAATCTGTAGTCTGTGGTTAGAGTCTCGCAAGGATCTCTCTCTCTCTCCTCTCTCTCTCTCTCTCTCTCTCTCTCTCTCTCTCTCTCTCTCCAGTGATGAAATAAAATTGACTAAAAATGCAATGTATATTTCACTTTTAATAATTTTGACATCAAACAAAAAAGCTGTTTGAGCGAGCGAGCGAGCCGGAGAGAAGGGAGAGAGAAGAAGAGCGAGAGAGAGAGAGAGAGAGAGAGAGAGAGAGAGAGGGATACAGACAGACAGACAGACAGACAGACAGACAGACAGAAAGACAGACAGAAAGACAGACAGAGAATTTGTTGTGCTTACAAAGCCAGCTCTCAAAGTGGAAGGCGGTGGGGCTGGGGATTGTTTGTATGTAAAAACAATTTGCCCAATCGGACTTCTCACAAACGAACATCGCGATTTGGACTGCAAAGCACGGAAATAAAGTCTGAACTTCAACACATGAAACAACCTTCGTTGTTGTTTCTAAATCCCTGTTCATCATGGGCACGGCACCCGCAGTCATGGGCCTCCAAGATTTCCATCGTCAGTTACTGTTTGAGTCCTCTTACGTGTCCTCTCTGCAAGAACGGATGAAACTGTCCATTTTCCTAAGTGATTCCTGCAAATATTCGGGTGTTTGTATCCATAGACTGCTTTGAGTCAAACCGTCTCTGAATGATTGAATCTAGAAGAAAATCGTCAGGAATCTCACTGTTCTGCCAATCATTAACGTTACAGCGTTTCTTGTGGTGTAGGCTGAGTCAGTTTCCTGTGGTATAGGTGAGTTCAGTTTCCTGTGGTATAGGTGATTCAGTTTCCTGTGGTATAGGTGATTCAGTTTTCTGTATAGGTGATTCAGTTTTCTGTGGGAAACACTGATTCAGTTTTCTGTGGGAAAGGCTGATTCAGTTTTCTGTGGGAAAGGCTGATTCAGTTTTCTGTGGGAAAAGGCTGACTCAGGTTTCTGTGGTATATGATTCAGTTTTCTGTGGAAAAAAGCTGATTCAGTTTCCTGTAAAATAGACTGATTCAGTTTTCTGAGGTGCAGGTGATCCAGTTTCCTGTGGAATTGGCTGATCCAGTGTCCTGTGGTGTAAACTTATTCTGTTTCCTATGGTGTAGGCTGATTAACATATCTGTGCTACAGGCTGATTCAGTTTTCTGTGGTAGAGACCGATTCAGTTATCTGTGGTATAAGCTGATTCAGTCCTCTGTTGTTCGGTGATAAATCACCTACCCCGTTGACACGTCACGTCATGAACATCATTTCCTCTCTCTTCATCAGAACTTCGTTGGTCTGACTGAATGTCGCGCACCAGGCTTATGTTTAGGACGAGTGTCACTGGTTGTTTATCAGTATCGTGAGTCATGCCGCAGCGCATTTGTAATGTTTCCGTACTGTGTATCTTTTGAAGGCTTGGGGAGGGAGGGAGAGGGCTGTATATCTCACTTTTTCTTTCTTTCTGCGTACGCAGGCTGATACTCCTGCGGACACTCCCTGTGTAGACAG
>JADBJO010000372.1:17500-35000 GCA_016801955.1 Conus betulinus | reverse complement strand
GTCAGCAATGAAAAGCGTGAAATGAAAGCGGATGACAGCAGGTTTCTGCTGTAGTTGTCACTATGCTAAACTCCCTGTTTCTGTGCGAAGCCGTTGAAGCTATCGGCTCCTAACAAGCGCGGCAACGACACTTAACTTCTCTCCTCCTTGCATGGGCAGTCAGGATAGAAGGGGTCTGGTCTGGTCTGGTCTGCACGACTGATAACGAGTTAGCCAGCAGCCTGGTGGGCTGCCAGTCTTTGATGCCATGTCGCTACAGCCTCGGACAAGATGAAAGGCGACAGCCAATCAAGGCCCGGGCTTTGTTGTCGGCAGAGGAGGGGTTTAGGTGCCAGTCATTACAGTGCGGTGTTTCTCTCAGGCTCAGCCTTTCTTTCTGTTTGGGGGTGTGGGTTTATGTGGCGCTTACACGCATTGCATTCCAGCATTGAGGCGTACGCACTCACACACACACACTCATTCACGAAGAGGACACGGTCGCATGCATGCGTTCGCGCGTGCTGTCGCGCGGGCACAGGCACGCACGCTCACTCACGCATATACGAACCCCCTCCCCCTCCTTCCCAACAGACACACACAAGATTGCACACAAGCACCCCACGAGCGCGTATTCACATGCACGCGCTAACATATGCACATGAGTACATAATTACAAAAACATACATAGACACTCACACAAACACACACAAACACACACACACACGCACGCTCGAACGCACACACACGCACACACACACACACACACACACACACACACACACACACACACACGCACGCACGCACGCACGCACGCACGCTCGCACACACACACACACACACACACACACACACGCACGCATGCACGCACGCACGCACGCACGCACGCACGCACGCACGCACGCACGCACGCACGTACGCACGCGCACACACAACACAACACACACACACACACACACACACACACACACACACACACACACACACACACACACACACACACACACACACACACACACACACACACACACACACACACACACACACACACACACACACTCCTCCCTATGATCCCACTCCACCCTTTCCCCTCCAAACCCAAGCTGCAGGATTCCACCGGCGAAGACCTGTGTTGATCAATGCAGTTTGCAATATTCAAGGGGAAACGAAGACGAACTCAATCGATGGAACGCAAACAAGATAGCCAAGGTCTCCAGTGTCACGCGTACTGTTAGAGCTGTTTTGCTGCTGTGCAGCTCGACCGTAAGGCAGCAGCGTTCCTTCATTTCACCTCATTCCGCCCCTTATCACACTGCTTCAAACCAGCCGCTTCATTGTGGATAACGTCTACACAACATGAAAAAGGGTTCACATGGAAGTGTATCAGTCCGAGAGATAGATGCGGACAGACAACACGGATGAGTAAGCCGGGAAGACCTGCGCGGAAACTCCGAGCCTTGGGAGCTGGTGCTAGCAGCACCCTCACGCTCCTGGCGGGCTCCGGAACCAATTTTCTTACAGCTATTAGTTTCCGGAGCGGAATTCAACCGGCAAAGCAACTTGAGTCTCTCAGGGTCGCCCCTGGAACACGGTCCTGCTTTATTCTCGAGTGAGCGCAGAGGGGTACCCGAGGTACCCGAGGGTGTCCATTATGAATGGACTAGCGCTGGTCGCTGCTGATTGGTCGGAACTCGGGGGACCCCCACAGTAACTGACCCTTGCCTGGCACTCGCATGATGGAACTAAGTGACACCGTTGGGCGGTATGTCTCATGAATTAATTAGTGAATACTTGCCCTACGGGTGACACAGGAGGCAAGGCTTTGTCGTTGGTGCTGTTCAAGCGAGCGTTGGATGAATTACATGAGGGACGCTGGGGTCAGCAGGGGCCGTGACCTTGTAGCTGAGAAGTCAGAAACAGACTGGTAATAAGCATTTTGAGGGACAGTCTTCCTCATAGGTATACAGACATCAGTGCTGAATTATTTCATTTGTGGAAGTCCACTGTTTGTAGATTCTTTTTTTTTTGTTAGTCTCTTTAATTTTTCTGTTTTCATTTGTGTGCTGGTATTGTGTGTTTGTGGACTTTTCTAATTGTTGTTGCTGGCATTTTTAGAACGTATGCGTTATCAGACAGCTTTTTTCAGAATGAAATATTGATACTGTTAACTCGACACTTCAGGCTGTATCAGACGGCTGTCGCCAGACAGCATCTCATACCAACGTAAACATGCAGCACGATGTTTTATGTGTTTACCGTCTGGCTTCGGCACGACGACGACGACGACGAAAACGACGACGACTACGACGACGACGACGACGACGACGACGACGAAGAAGAAGAAGAAGAAGAGGAGAGGAGAGGAGGAGGAGGAGGAGGAGGAGGAGGAGGAAGGAAGAGGAGGAGGAGGAGGAGGAGGAGGAGGAAAGAAGAAGAAGAAGAAGAAAGAAGAAGAAGAAGAAGAAGAAAGAAGAAGAAAAGAAGAAGAAGAAGAAGAAGAGAGATGATGATGATGATGATGATGATAGTATGGTGTGATGATGATGATGATGATGATGATGATGATGATGATGATGATGATGATCATCATCATCATCATCATCATCATGGTGGTGGTGGTGGTGGTGGTGGTGGTGGTGGTGATGATGATGATGATGATGATGATGATGATGATGATGGTCTTACCTTATGCTATTGTATAGAACCTACTTTCGTAGCTCTATGTTTTTGTTATTTTCTGAGACGAGAGGTTCGGGAGACATGCCTGTATGAGTCAGTGCTTACTTGTAATACTTTTGGTCCTACTTACTTTTTTAAAAATAAGTTGATAGTTTTGTAGACACATTTTTAAAGTAGTTTCAATTAACTCTGCCGGTTTACATGAACAGACAAATTACAAGACAAAAAAGGACACGTTCTAACCTCTTCTTCAGGCAAAATAAACAACATTCAGGACAAAGAAAACAAAGAACGAACAATCCCTTATACTCTCGTATTCGGCGCAAGATGAGCGTTGACAACGCCCTGAACGCTGTTTATCTTGCCTGAAGAAGACCTAAGAGGTCGAAACGCGTCCTGTTTTGTCGTGCAATTAGTAAATCTAACGAGACGTACTTGTAAGTTGTGGTTAAACTGGAATTATTTAGAATCTAGTGATGGGAATGAGCAATGACGTGAGATGTGATGCGCGCGCATCTAGCCAGTATTAAGACGCGAGTGACCTCTAAAATGAATTTAACAGACTATAACTGGGAGGGTAAACGAGGATTATCCAGAGCCGAGATGGGTGGGTACATAATTGCTCATTCCCATCACTAGACTCTAAATGATTCCAATTTAACCACAACTTACAGGTAAGTCTCGTTAAATTTACTAATTATTAATCATCTAGCGATTGGCCATTCACAATGATGTGAGAGTTCAGAGTTAGAGGTCATGAGTACTGTACCAATCATAAAAGCAATGTAAAACAAGTTGACGGATTTTGTCGACATTTAATGACACAAGAACTGTAAGTTTCTGGTTATCCCAGAACAATGTGTAATTTGGCATGCAATCAGTCACTGGGCCAAACTGTACATGAAGCATCACCCAGTCATTTTTCATTCATTCATTTAGTCCTCTGAATTCCCCTGGGGAACATAGGGCCACAGCCACACTCTTCCAGCGGACACGATTTCGGGAATCCTCTTCAGCTCGGCCCACGTCATTCCGGCAGCCTTCACTTCTGCGTCGGTACTCCTTCGCCATGTCTGCCTTGGTCTTCCCACTTTTCTCTTGCCCTGAGGGTTCCATTCAAGGGCTTGTCTTGTGATGTTGGATGGAGACTTTCTGAGGGTGTGGCCAATCCATCCCCACTTCCGTTTTCTGATTTCTAATTCTACTGGAACTTGCTTGGTCTTGTTCCACAGTTCTGTGTTGGCAATAACATCTGGCCATCTGATGTTCACAATGTTTCGCAGACATCTGTTGATAAATGTTTGGAGTTTGTGGCTGTTTGTTGTTCGCACGTTTCAGAACCATACAGAAGGACAGAAATCACATTTGAGTTGAAGATTCTGATCTTGTGGAGTGAGAGGGCAGAGGAATTCCAGATAGGGTCGTAGCGTAGTAAAGGTGTGCCTGGCTTTATTGATGCGGCTCTTGATATCCTCATCTGTACCTCCATCTTTGCTGACCACACTGCCGAGGTAGACAAACTTGTCAACTTCAGTTATGTCTTCCTCAGTCACTGGGTCAAACCTGGATCCTGCAGCATTCCTACTTCTTATTTACAAAACTGTCTAGAACTGATTGTCCCAAATTTCTTAAGCACAGGTTTGCAGTAAAAACTTGGTAAAAGTGTTCTGTTTAGACCACCCAGCCGCTCTCATTATGCAGTGAATAGCCATATCTCTGTTGAATGCTGCTGAAGTGCTAGCTGCTCTGGTGCTGTGAGCTGAAAAACGGCTGATATCCACCCCAGCTAACCTCAAAACTTGATACTTCACTGTGGGGTTTGACAAATGGAATGAAGAGTTGTTTCCCTTTCATCAGTCTTTGTCACTTTGAAATACTAAGTTTTTTTTTTAATGTACAAAAGACGCTAGTTCTACGGTTGCACATGTGACCCTGGTTTAGTTTGCTTCAGCACAGCACTAAACACTAAGACACACTTGTCATCGCTAAATCTGACATCCTCATATTTTAATGTGTGGATTGATTGGTCCCTCTGACCGGACAGCAGGGCTAACAACATAACCAGTCTGTGGGTCACTGCTTAAGAGTCATCTTTCCTACGTCTGGCCAACCAGCTAAGTACTGTAGTACACTATCCACATCCCATGTATCATGATATTTGGATATGGAGGGTCTTTCTTCAAACACTCCTTTCACCAGACGACACACTAATGGGTGACTGCCGACTGCCTCGGTGCCTGCTCTGTGCAAATAAGCTGAAACTCCACTTCGAGCTAAATTTACTGTACTGTGACTAGCCGCAGAAGCATACATATCTGCCAGAAAAAATTTATTACATGGACATACCTTGGCGTTTTTATTCCCTTGCTATCTACAAAAAAAAATTCACCTTTTAATGTAAGAGTCATACGCTTTCGGGGTAGAGTTTCTCCAAGAGCTCATAACCAAATCAGCGGCCCCACTACTTAGACCAGGGCTGGTTAAAGAACACCTGAGATCCTGCAGACTATCAGGTGAAGCCTCTTCTGCTGAATCAGGCAATGGACTGCTTCTGGCTGGCTGGAGAGATGCAACAGGTTCTTTCTGCAGGTCAGACACACTGGCTGTGCTGTCAACAGTCATAACAGTACTGGATACCACAGCTGAGTTGGCCAGTCTGGGACCACCAGCACACCCGAACTCTGATCCCTCTGCATCTTAAGGAGGAATCAGGTGACAACGCTGAAAGGAAGAAAAGCATAGAAATTTATGTCTCTCCACGCTGAAGTTACACTGGGATCTGGCCTGAAAAAGATGAATCTTTCCATTTGCGCATTCAGCCTAGAGACAAATCTATGTCAGGTGCTGCATTCAGCTGTCTAAGAGCAGCTTGCAGAAGATCATTGTTCAGCTTCCATTCAGTGTCCAGATTCACCTTCCTGGATTCTGCATCAGCCACCACATTTTCCACTCCTGACATGAGGGTTGCCCTGTCAAAGATATGATGTTCATGCACCAAGACCGGATATCAAACGTTAAATCGTTACAGGAGTCAGAGTGAGATGTACCCATATGGTTTAAGCATGCAATGGCTGTGGTATTGTCCAGCATGAGCTTCACATGTTTCCCTTGAAGCTGCATCTGAAAAGATTTCAAGGCAAAAAATGCAGCTTTGAATTCCAAGTAATTTATATGAATTTCCTTTTTGCTGGTGACAACACTCCTCCTGAAGAGACTCCTCCTCACACACGCAGCCCCAGCCGTGAAGGCTTGCATCAGAATGGATCACAATGTCTGGATCTCTGCAACAGATATCATTGAAAGCATCAGAAATAATTATTGTCAATCCACCATGTCAGCTCCTTTTCTTTCAGCTGTAGACATCTCCATCACCTGGTCAAAATTTCCTTTGCTTTCCTTCAGTGCTCTACACTTATCTTTTTGCAGCTGCCTGTAATGCAGAGGCCCAAATTTAACAGCGGGAAAACTGGCCACCATTAACCCAATGACTTTTGCCAAATGTCTTATAGATATCTCAGCTGCCTTCAGCAGGTTCTCGCAGCTTAGAAGCATTTTCTCTCTCCTTTCTGACCGTCATTGAAACCGAGTCAATGATCACTCCTAAATACTGAATCACAGTAGTTGGTTGAAAAACCGACTTAGTGGGATGCACAATGAATCCTGACTGAATGTGTCCCGTGTATCCATAACATTTTCTGGCACTGTCTCTCTGAAATGCCCATAAGCAAGGAATCATCAAAAAAAACAAAACAAACAAACAAACAAACAAACAAACAAAAACCCGTTGAGATATGGCCTTTCAATCTCAAGACAGCAAAAACTGGCTTCATGATTTTTTTGAACAAACGTGGTGCCAATGCCAACACATTTAGGAACGCATTATAATCATTAAAGAATGTTTCCTTTTCATTCGGATCTCAACAGCTTTTTGTGTTCATTGCAAATGGGTACAGAGTAGTAAGCATCTTTCAAGTCCAGTGAAGCCTTACAGCAGTTTTTGCTGACCAAAGCCAAGGCCGTAGTCAGAGTGTCCATCTCAAAAGGGTGATATGTTATTTCTCATTTCGACTTTTTAGGTTTGGGATCATTCTCTGTGATCCATCTTTTTTCTGCCAAGTGAAGATTGGTGACAAAACTTCTCCATGAGTGTGCTCGCACTCTGTTATAATTTATCTTCCCAAGCAATTAGTCAATTTCTTCATCGACAAAAGCTGCTTCTGCAGCATTCATTCTGAATGAATGTGAGGGTGGACATTACAAAGTAAGTCTTCCAAATTATATTTAGCCTCAATTTCCGCACCAGTCACTGATTTTAGGATGTTGGGATCTGTCAGCTGAACCCAATTTTCTGTAAATTTTCTCAGTTTCTGAGACTGAGAGAAGTTGTTCCTCTGGGTTGTTGTGCTCTTGGGGAAAGCTGTTGTAGCGCTGTCCCTGTGTTTGGTTTTGGGTACTGATTGCCCCCACGTCTGGCTGTTTGATGCGATCCCTAGAAAAGACCTTTTCCTGTGTGCCCCCGTTGATGGAAATGGGGGCAACAGCAAAGGTCTTTTCTAGGAAGCGACTAACTTTGGGGTTGTTTCCCTTTTTTCCCAGCAGACAAGACCTTGTAGCCTATCTTCTCCATTTCATTTATGTCTTTGAGGGTGGAAACAAGATTGTCTCCAAACAGACGTTCCGTAACGTCAATCGGTTCGTCGCACAAGCGCGGATTTGACCGGTGGAAACCTCGCTCGGCGCGACAGAACATGGATGACTCGTGCGTGGCGTGTCCTAGCAACGCTATTGCGTCTGTGCAATCCGTATCAGTTCTGCAATTTGTCGCGAAGCCTCGTTCTGGTCTGCCACGCGGGCAATCGCAGTTGTGGCCTTGATGACGGCGTTCTGTGTGTGTGCGATCTTCAGATCCGATCTGCGTTGATCTTTTGAAAGTTTGGACCATGCTTCCATGTTTACCAACGGCACAACTAATGTTGCGCAATTTTCCGGCCGATTGTGAGTCTCAAATTTCTCCTTCTGGATCTTGTCACTCAAATTTCGGGCAAAAGCGCCCTTGACTATCGTTGCCAAGCCATCACTGACCTTTGAACCTAGCATTTCTTTTCCACTGAGCTCTTGTTCGATTTCATCCAACAACTGAGCGTTGTCTTTCTTAGTGGTGCTGGAGGTAGAACTACAGTCAGTGCCTTTTCACACTGACCACATGTGCCTTTTCACACTGCTGTAAGATCTAGCTCTTTTTGATCCTCATGTAAAACAAGAACATTGCCTTCATATTCCACGTCAGAATCGTTTCCGCTCATGTCTCCAGCAGCGAGTTTACGTTTTAAGGTAGTTTTCAAAAGAGTTTCAAATTCATCGCACCTCTTTTCCTGTTTCGCATCCAAACTTTGAGCTACATCTTGAAGCCTGTCCTCTAATTTTTTCCTCCAGTTTGGAATCTCTCAAGTCCTTACTTTCAATGGCAGGCCTTTCATCTTGATCATGTGAGGCCTTCATGGTGCCAGACGTGGTACTGGTACCAGGCTTTAAAGCCGGCAATTGCAATTTTGTTGATCTGAGCAGCACCATGAAATCTGGCTGATGAAAAGTCACTGAAAGGACCCAGCCTTGCTATCTTTAACAAATAAAAGTTGAAAAAAAGGAATATAAAGGAATGGACTGACCTCGTGAAACGATGATTTTTCTTTTGGCGGAAAAAGCAACTGTCTTGTCTCTGGCATGATACAAGCAACGCTGGCTAGATGCGCGCGCATCACATCTCACGTCATTGTGAATGACCGATCGCTGGACGATTAATACTTTCTCAATGTAAACCGGTGGACCTACTTAAAAATCATCTTTAATATCTGTTTGTATTTCCGCCTGCAGTCATCTCCCTTTGAAACTAGTATTGTAGATGTTGGATTTAAATCCTCCTCACGTGTATGTATAGTCTTCTTTTCTGCTGTACCTCATACACTCAAATCACATAACAGAAGTGATTCATCAGCCTACACCCCACACCGAACTGTCATCCATGGCGACAGTTTGTTTCGCAGTAGAAGTACGAATGTGAACTGCCAGAGTAGACTATCGCTCAGGGTGACGTTACATATCAGGCTGGCACTTTGTACCGCAGTGTCAGTACCCAGTGTGTCCCGGGCTGCCACTTCGACCGGGATTACACTTTGTATCGTTACAGTCTTCCTCTTGAAGGTTCAACTTCGTCCATCCAACGACAGTTCCCATGAACTTGTCGATACCGCTGACCCTGACATGAACCTTCCCCAGGGCGTGGACAGCGGAGAGGATAGTGAAACCGAGGTCAGCAGAAGAGCAGGAAGTGAAGAGACACGGAACTGAAGAGTTTTCTTATAATCCTGAGGATCTGTTAGAACGGTGAAGATGATGTTGTGCAGTTCCATTCTGGTTTCAGACAGCATGGCATGACTGTGCTCCCATTTCCTTTCGTAACATATCCCGGCGTCAACCAGGCCTGAGAGATACAGACACCTGCAGTGCTCGTCAGAAAAAAGCTGAGCCACACTCTCAGACACGTCTCCGTAAAGTAGATGAAACTAAACAGTGTGTGTTCCAGAAATGACAAACAGTAGGGTAACGTTTTCTTCTTATGATGAAATAAATTACACGCTATTAATTCCAAACAGATGGTGCTCACGACTGAACAAACAAGAAGTGGTTCCAGCCTTTATTATTTCAGCCCGTTGCACACATGTCACTCCCCGTAGGAGCCGGGCTGAAAAAAAAAATCCTACCAATATCCCTGACGAGACTGGAACCCACAGACTCCCGGCCTGCAGCCAGACACGCTGATCACCGCACACTGTTGAAGTGTATCCACCAATCCACGCTGCTCATACAGCCAGGTCCTGTTCTTCCTTCACAGCCTGTGAAGTGTATCCGCCAATCCACGCTGCTCATACAGCCAGGTCCTGTTCTTCCTTCACAGCCTGTGAGGTGTATCCGCCAATCCACGCTGCTCATACAGCCAGGTCCTGTTCTTCCTTCACAGCCTGTGAAGTGTATCCGCCAATCCACGCTGCTCATACAGCCAGGTCCTGTTCTTCCTTCACAGCCAGTGGCAGCGTGTCGGATCGTTGAGACTTGTCTGATGCGGTGGAACATACGCTTTATACAATGTCCACTTTCTGTTGATGTTGTGACCACACTACTGCACATTACGTGTCGCGTTTGACATACATCACAATATCGTTTACGGTACCTGCATGTATTCTTCTTCTTCTTCTTATATTGGGTGTTTATATAGCCACTATCCTCGGTCACAGACCAAGCTCTAAGCGTTTTTTCAATAAACACACTACCTCACTCACTCACGGGGCTGCCTACCTAGGTAGAGCCGGCCGAAGAGCAGCCTACTGGCGCTCATTCAGTCGTTTCCCGTACCATTCAAATATCAGTCACTCATTTTCATTTATCTCATTTATTCCTCCAGTTTCTCACATAGGATGTATGCGATGTTTATACATGTCCTCCATTTCCACCGGTACACGATGGCACACGATAACAGTAAGTGACAATTTTTGTGGCTTGGTAAGAAATACCAGGCGGCTATCTGTAATCTACATCAATTTTGCCAGGGCAACGGGGAACCCCCTGCTCTTTTCGATTTTCAACTGCCGTGGGTTCTTTAACGTGTGCAGGGGGCCAGGAAGGCACACGGGTCAGACTCGCTTATAGTCCCATCCGATGGACTTGACGTTCAGTTCGTTTTGTCATTCAAACTGGGAAAAAAAAAAAAGAGCGAGAAAGGCAGGGCTCGAACCCACGCACTTCTCAACACGTTGGATTGGCAGGCGAACGTCTTAACCACTCTGCCACCTTTCTTCCTCCTTACACCTCCTCACACTATGTATACACGCAAGTACATACGAACATGCGTTGGGCATACACATACACGCGCACACGCGCACGCATATACGCACGCACGCACGCATGCACGCACGCACGCACACACAAACAAGCCCACGCACGGGCGCACATTTTCATTATCATTATTAATATGATTGTCTTTTTCTTATGTAATATAATGACAATGAACTCCGTTGTTTATGTGTGTGTTAACTATATCTATCTGCAAGCTGATTTTCAATACAAAAGCCTCATAGCTTTTCTGAAAATCAGATTGCATCAGATGACTGCAAAACTCCTGTTTTCAACCAAGACAAGACACAGTGGTGAGGCGAATTGAAAGATGACAAGTTGGGTTTCGTTCTCATTTCATAGCAGTTTCCTCAGCAGCCTGTTCCGGGTCAATGTATACTCCTATGATTGGCGTCTTTACGCAAAATCTACTGATAAATCAACATCAATGGTATCAACATATTTTGGAACCAGATGCAAAGCATATAAACGTACTCCCAGTTTATCTTGAATACGCGTGCACATGTCAAGAGCATGTTTACTATGAAAATCCCCATGATCTACCAGTCAGTTATTAGATCTGAAGCTATTTTAGAATCTGTCAGATACAGTACTTTCATAGATATTTGTCAAATATATAAACGCCACAGTCAAACTGGTGTCATAATGTATTTGATATATTCCATACAAAAGAAAACACCGTTTTGGGCCGTTATAGCAGGTAGTAACGGCTATTCTGGTAACATAAAACATCCGGCATCATCCGTGACCCATAATGAACATACCTACAAATTTTCAGAAAGATAGGCCCAGAAGTTTTGTCTGGAGCAAGTGGAACACATTTTTGACCACGGACACACACACACACGCACACACAGACACACACAGACACACACACACACACACACACACACACACACACACACACACACACACACACACACACACACACACACACACACACACACACACACACACACACACACACAGAGCATTTCTTCGTTCCCAGTGTAAAGTACTCCCTGTTCCTTAAGAACTGGGAGTACAAAAAAAAGACACGGCTTTTCTTATTCGCGCAGCAGATGTATTTGCAGACTGCTTATAACAACCAGTTTTTGGCTTCTTCGTTCATCCCTCCAGTAGAGCTGCTTGATGGACTTTAACATCCATAACATGCATCGTTTCCTGTTACAGAAGCTGGTCTGATGCCGTTTTTCTCTCTCTGATGCTGCACAACGTCAAACGGAATCGCCTGTTCCCAGCCTCACCAGAGCAGGCGTCAGTATCCCCCTGGGTCCAACCGGCAGCAGCAGCAGCAGCAGCCGCAGCGGCCTGAGCCAGGCGCCGTCAATGGTGTTACGCAGTCTCACGGAGGACCTGAGAGCCGTGGTAATGTGTTAATCGGCCGCAGGAACGTGCGTGGGCTTCTCCGACACGTCATCCTGGCACTAACCGGAACGAATCGTGCTATTGATCGTCAGGGATTCGTATTCAGAGAGGGGATGCTGTAAACGGATTTTCGGTTGGAATGAATGTGACCTAGCGCGGGTGAATTTTCTGTGCCTGGTCAACATCAATTTTGTCGCCCTTGCTTTCGTGTGACGTTGACCACGCTGTCAGTTGAGGAGAATCAAAGTGTCTGTGACACATGTATCTTGGACACTCACCCCAAAGCCAGTTTGCCAGCTAACCTGAACTAGCTGTCGATAACCGTGTCCAACACTCTGCAGGTTCTGAAAAGTCCTATTCACTGGGATGGCGAGGATACAGCAGATTAATAATATCTAGATGTTTCTAACCAGTGGATTCGCATGTCTGTATATCTGTATTGTGTCTATATACACTGTCTTCGCTCTGGGATATATTTTGATTCGCTTCGTCTTTAGTTGGTGTCAAGGCGTCAAGAAACGAGAGGTTTTGGAAGGTCAGTTTTTAGCGTTCGCACAGCCTGTCCTTTCTTTTTTATTAAAAAAAAAGTTCATTTTCGGTCCTGACTCTGTGATCTGTTTGAGTCGGATTTCACAGTCTTTGGTGGAATTTTGATTCTAAAGGTTCCCGTTTATTTTCGACAGGTTTTGAAACCGTTTTTTGCCGTGCACAGTAGTTCTCTTGAGTGGAATCACTGCAGTCGTTCTTCATATGGTGTGATCGTTAGACATCTAGAGTCATAACGTGAGAGACATACACAATCAGTCTGTCGGATAAACTCCGGTGAGTATCCCACAGGCTGCCTTTCAATACAGCGGGTACCTGCTGTTGAATACACAAAGACCCAGCCACGTGACTCGCACCTCGTTCTGTGGTACTGTACGCGTTGCTTGTTGGAAGCATACAAAGTCCATTGTGAGGTAAGAACTTCCTGCACGGCTGTTCTGGAATACAACGGGTCTGCAGCGCCCTGCTTTGGAGTACAGCCCGGGAGATTCTGTGGAAGACCGCGTAACAGATTACAGTGTCGGTTGTGTTTGGCGCTCTGAAAACAACTTGTGAAATACCTGTTGAACTCCGTTACTCACCTGCCCACAGTTAACTTGTGGACGACCCGAACACACCCCGCCACTCATCTGCGCACACCAGACTTGTGGGTTGCTTTTAAACACAGCGCACCACTCACCCCGCCCATAAGTAACCTCTAGAGTACCCTGACTCACTCCGCCATACATCTCCTCCACCCCCCCCCCCCCCCCCCCCCCCAAATAAATACCCCCTGGATTACCCGACCACGCCCCACCCACCCCACCTACCCGCTCTCTCGGCACCCCCTGAGGGTCATCCCAGCCAGCCAGCCAGCCAGCCAGCCATGGGGTGCATCCGAGACAAGCCCCTGAAGAACCTATGCGGGGACCCGCCGGGGGCAGCGTCCCAGGAGTCGTGCGGGGTGGACGGGCAGGTGGTGCAGAACGGGCCGGAGAACAAGGTGGTCAACTTCCTCAACGTGGTGGTGGACGAGCGCGTCCCGCTCAGCAAGCGACAGTGCTTTTCCCTGGTGCAGTCCTGGCGCGCCATCCGCCGCAACATGGGGCAAACTGGGGTGGAGATGTTCGTCAGGTCAGTCAGCACGTCGGTTCGTCTGTCTGTCTGCCTGGTCTGTGTGCCTGCCTGTCTGTCTGTCTTTCTGCCTGTCTGCCAGCCTGCCAGCCTGCCTGCCTGCCTGCCTGCCTATTTGTCTCTCTGTCTGTCTGTCTGTCTCTCTGCCTGCCTGTCAGTCTCTGTCTGCCCGGATCACCTAACATGTCATTGATTTTATTGTATGTACGGGGACCGGAATAGCTCAGTGGTAGAGCGTCTGTCTCGTAATATGGTGATCCTGGGGTTGCGGATTCGAATTTCCGCCGGACCATTTCGGTTCAGGGGGATTTTCCCCTCGGAGTTAACATTGATTCTGACTCCATTTTCCATACAATCTTACGAATGAGACTATGAGCCGAGGTTCCGTGTGTGAATGCACGCATAACATCTTGCACACACGTCAAATCCCATCACCAACTTTCGGAAGAGAAGGCCAGTTTGGCCGTTGGTATGGATGACACGTTACACATAGCATGCACCCTGCGTGAAAAATGGGAAAGAATGAAGGAAGTAAGGAAATTGAGTGCATGATATTGAACGATATTGACTTGATGACACGAGACACGACTGAATGAAGCGTCAGCTGGCAGCTCTTCAGTCGGCACTACCCAGGTAGGCAGCCCGTTATGTAAACGAGTGTGGATAGTAAAGCGCTTAGAGCTTGGTCTCTACTCAAGAATAGGCGCTATATAAGTATTTATAAGGATAATAGTAATAATGACAATAATATGGACCAGTCGGTGATTTTTTTTTCTCCCGGGATGCGACTTTAACACCTCGTTGTAGCCATCCAGGTGGGCTCCCGTGTGTTCGGTTTAAAGAAAACCAAAGACAGACAGACAGACAAGCAAACAGACAGACCGACAGACATATCCAAACAAACAGACAGAAAGAAAGACGGGCAGACAGACAAACAGACAGACAGACAGGCAGACAGACATATATCCAAACAAACAGATAGAAAAGAAAGACAGGCAAACAGATATCCAGACAAACAGACAGACACACAGACAGACAAACAAACACAGGCAGACCACCGACAGACCCAAGTATACACACCTTCGCATCACCCTGGCCAGATGGAAGACTAAACGTTTCTCCATGCACTGTGACAGGCGCAGATGTGCAGACTTAACCGATGTGACCTGCCTGTTCGCCTCCCTCCTCCTCCTCCACCACCTCAAATAGAGCAACATCTGAAAGCTTCTTTGTTCTGACAGATGCATTTTTCTGTGTTCTATGATATGTATTTTTTCTGTGGTCTGACAGATGTGTTTTTCCTGTGTGTTCCTGTGAGATGCATGTCTCTGTGTTCTATGAGATGGGATTTTTCTGTGTGTTCTATGAGATGTATTTTTCTGTGTTCAGTGAGATGTGTTTTTCTGTGTTCTGTGTGATGTGTTTTTTCTGTGTTCTGTGTGATGTGTTTTTCTGTGCTCTATGTGATGTGTTTTTCTGTGTTCTATGTGATGTGTTTTCTGTGTTCTCTCTATATTTCTCTATGTCCTATGAGATGTATTTTTCTGTGTTTTCTCTATATTTCTCTGTGTTCTATAAGATGGATTTTCCTGTGTTGTATGTGATGTGTTTTTCTGTGTTCAATGAGATGCATTTTTCTGTGTTCTTTGTGATGTGTTTTTTCTGTGTTCTCTCTATATTTCTCTGTGTTCTATAAGATGGATTTTTCTGTGTTCTATGTGATGTGTTTTTCTGTGTTTTATGTGATGTGCTTTTCTGCGTTCAATGAGATGTATTTTTCTGTGTTCTATGTGATGTGTTTTTCTGTGTTCTCTCTATATTTCTCTGTGTTCTATGAGATGCATTTTTCTGTGTTCTCTCTGTATTTCTCTGTGTTCTATGAGATGGATTTTTCTGTGTTCTATGTGATGTGTTTTTCTGTGTTCTATGTTGATGTGTTTTCTGTGTTTCTCTCTCTATTTCTCTATGTTCTATGAGATGTATTTTTCTGTGTTCTCTCTATATTTCTCTGTGTTCTATAAGATGGATTTTCCTGTGTTGTATGTGATGTGCTTCTCTGTGTTCAATGAGATGTATTGTTCTGTGTTCTTTGTGATGTGTTTTTTTCTGTGTTCTCTCTATATTTCTCTGTGTTCTATAAGATGGATTTTTCTGTGTTCTATGTGATGTGTTTTTCTGTGTTTTATGTGATTTGTTTTTCTGCGTTCAATCAGATGTATTTTTCTGTGTTTTATGTGATGTGTTTTTCTCTGTGTTCTCTCTATATTTCTCTGTGTTCTATGAGATGCATTTTTCTGTGTTCTCTCTGTATTTCTCTGTGTTCTATGAGATGGATTTTTCTGTGTTCTATGTGATGTTTTTTCTGTGTTCTATGTGATGTGCTTTTTCTGTGTTCAATGAGATGTATTTTTCTGTGCTCTGTGGGATGTGTTTTTCTGTGTTTCTTCTATATTTCTCTGTGTTCTATGTGATATGTTTTTGTCTGTTCTCTCTCTGTTTCTCTGTGTTATATGAGATGGATTTTTCTGTGTTCTCTCTGTATTTCTCTGTGTTCTATGAGATGGATTTTTTCTCTGTGTTCTCTCTGTATTTCTCTGTGTTCTATGAGATGGATTTTTCTGTGTTCTCTCTGTATTTCTCTGTGTTCTATGAGATGGATTTTTCTGTGTTCTATGAGATGGATTTTTCTGTGTTCTCTCTATATTTCTCTGTGTTCTATGTGATGTGTTTTTCTGTGTTCTTTGTGATGTGTTTTTCCTGTGTTCTCTCTATATTTCTCTGTGTTCTATGAGATGATTTTGTAGCCGTGATAAACGTCTTGATGAGGCGTTCTTCTAAAAACATGACACGTTTTATTGACAGCCATGTACTATGAGAGAGAGAGAGAGAGAGAGAGAGAGAGAGAGAGAGAGAGAGAGAGAGAGACAGACAGACACAGACAGACAGACAGACAGACAGACAGAGACAACGAGAGACTGAGACAGAAAGGCAGAGAGAGAGAGAGAGAGAGAGAGACAGAGACAGAGACAAGAGACAAGAGAGAGAAAAAGAGAGAGAGACAGACAGACGAACCGATAGACAGACAGACAGACGGACAGATAGACTGACGGGGCCAGATCGACACAAAGAATAATAAACAAACGTATAATTTGAGAGAGAGAGAGAGAGAGAGAGAGAGAGAGAGAGAGAGAGACAGACAGACAGACAGACAGACAGACAGACAGACTGACAGGGCCAGATCGACACAAAGAATAACAATTGAACATAAAATTTGAATGTGTGTGTGTGTGTGTGTTGTGTGTGTGTGTGTGTGTGTGTGTGTGTGTGTGACTGACAGACAGACAGACAGACAGAGATATAATGCTTGTACGAGTTGTCATAAACGCTTTTTTTTTTTTTTAAGGCAACGACACATACCATAGCGCCTGTGTACTCCTCACAACATCTCTTCCCTGTAACCGGATGCACCACAAGCAGAGGGAAGGATGTCTCTGTCTGTCTATCTGTCTGTCTGTCTTTCTCTCTGTGTCTCTGTCTGCCTCTCTCTCTGTCTCTGTCTCTCAGTCTGTCTGTCTGTCTGTCTGCCTCTCTCTCTCTCTCTCTTTCTCCCTGTCTCGGCCTGTCTCTCGCTGTGTCTGTCTGTCATGTCGGTTTGTCTGTCTGTTTGTTTGTCTGCCTGTTTGTCTGTCTGTCACTGTCTGTCTGTCTGTCTCTCTGTCTGTCTGTCTGTCTGTCTCTCTCTCTCTCTCTCTCTCTCTCTCTCTCTCTCTCTCTCTCTCTCTCTCTCTCTCTCATGAATGATTTAGGTCAGAGACTTTACCTTGGGTTTCATCCGGCTGGAAAAGCTAGTAAACTGAGCAGGCACGGAACAGAAGACAATTAAATCGACGACCGCGCGATGTGCCATTTTGAG
>JADBJO010000372.1:10000-12500 GCA_016801955.1 Conus betulinus | reverse complement strand
CCGCCGAAGTGACTCGGCAGTAGCGCAGTGACTCCTCCAGTGGGTTTGCCTTATGACGTCTCGACATTGACTGCTCCCTGTGGATTGTCGGTGCTGGGTCCGTGACAAGACAGGTTGTTGTTGTGGACGGGGAGCCGGCATGAGCAGCGTGGGGGGGGTATAGTCTCTCTAGAGAGAGAGAGAGAGAGAGAGAGAGAGAGAGTGAGAGAGAGAGAGAGAGAGAGAGAGAGAGAGGAGAGAGAGAGAAATGAAACGAAATTTATTTAACCAGGGTAATGAGATAAGGAATATAAAATGTTTTTTTTTTCCACCCAGCCCTAGGGCAAAAGGAAAGAAGTAATTCAAAGCAAATCCAAGTCAGATTCGTATAAGAAGAACGAGAACAAACAAACCAAGAAATAACATGATGATACAAAATTCAATACAAATAAACCGCTGTCAGCACCACTGCCACACGAACGCAGTGGGAAAATTGGGACAAGAGTGTGGACATAGAGTAAACCGGTAAGGGCAGGGGGAAGAATCGGGGGGGGGGGGGGGGGGGGGGGGGGGGGGAGAGGAGAGAGAGAGAGAGAGAGAGAGAGAGAGAGAGAGAGAGTGTTCCATAAACGACGACGTCAACTAGGTCGGATTTTCGGCGGACATTGTAAACAGTACACAGACGTAGGTGCGTACAGACATAAACCACCATTGCCGTAGACACAGGTGCAAACAGACCTAGCAACCTGTTTCCATCATGAAACAGAGGCACGCAACTCCCAACAAACAACTCACCAGCTACCCATCATCATTCAACGCGCACACAGGCACAAGGCACACCCAAAGGAACAAGAAACGTCTCTCCCTCCATCCCTTTTGCCTTTTCCTTCTCTCCTCACCCCCCCCCCCCCCCACACACCTTTCTGTCCCCCTCTCCCTACCCCATCCAAACAAGTTTCCTGCTTTCCCATAGAATTAATCATGTGGACATTGCAAAATCAGCACCAGATTTCTGTGGTTCAAAAATGGAGGGGGAAAACAAGAAGGGAAAAAAGGGAAGGAAGGAAGGAATGAAGGAAAAAAAAAGAAAATAAATAATGAAAGAAAGAAACCGCAAACGAGCAGGAAGGGGGGGGGAGAGGAGGGGAGAGAGGGGAATACGAAGGGATTCATTTTGTGCGCAGTGTCTCTTTCGCGGACGTTTTTTTTTTTTTGTTTTTTTGTTTTGTTTTGTTTTTAAAGTTCTGTCTGATATCTGTCACTGTCCTAAGTTGCCACATGCCATAGCAGCAAAGTGGCTTTGTTAGTCGTCAGGGTGGAGCAGACATTGAGAAGGTCACGCCATCGCCCCGGGTGAAGGAGAAATCCTGATTGAGACGTCCTCTCTCTCTCTCTCTCTCTCTCTCTCTCTCTCTCTCTCGTCACATCGCTTTCAACAGGAACAGTAATATAATGAGAAGCGGGAGAAGAGGAAACGCGTGTGGGGGGAGGAGGGGAGAGAGAGGGAGGGAGAGGGGTAAACGGAGGGGTGATGGTGGTGGTAGTGGTGATAGACGTCAGCCACGACATTGTAAATCAATTTCTTATTTCTTATTTCTATCACTGTTTTTTTTTTTTTTACATCCCTCTCTCTCTCTCTCTCTCTCTCTCTCTCTCTCTCTCTCTCTCTCTCTCTCTCTCTCTCTCTCTCCAGGATCGGTATAATGAGGAAAGTGGCTGGCACAGGATTTCTTCCCCCTTTTTTCCTTTCGCTTCCTTCTGTGTTGTGTTGTTGCTGCTTTGTCGTGCTCGCGGTCAAGTTGGGGTCAGGGGACGCCGGACAAGAGACCAGGGGAAATCGCCCCTACCTCTGTTTGTTTTCTTATCCTGCGCGCAGGTGTAGACCAGTGGAGCAGCATGTCGCTTTCTGTCGTTGGTGTCTGCCGTGGAGTCCGACTGACGGCCCGTGTCCTCATAATAAGTGGAAAAACTATGGTTGGATTCGGGCTGATCTTCATCACATTGTGGTTTGTAAGGTAACGGTTTGTAAGGGAACTGGTTTCTAAGGTAAAGGTTTGTAAGGCAAAATGTTTGTAAGGGAAAGGTTTGTAAGGTAAGGTGTGTAAGGTACACGCTTGTAAGGTGACGGTTTGTAAGGCGACGGTTTGTAAGGTAAAGGTTTGTAAAAGAATTGGTTTGTAAGGGAAAGGTTTGTAAGGTAAAGATTTGTAAGGGAAAGGTTTGTGAGGGAGAGGTTTGTAAGGCAAAGGTTTGTAAGATAAAGGTTTGTAAGGTAAAGGTTTGTAAGGGAATTGGGATTGTGAGGTAAAGGTTGTAAGGTAAAGGTTTGTAAGGTAAAGATTTTTTAAGGTAAAGGTTTTTAAAGGGAATTTTCTTTTTGAGTAAAGGTTTATAAGGCAGAGGTTTTGTAAGGGGAAACGTTTGTAAGGTAAAGGGCTGTAAGGTAAACGTGACGTTGTAACGCACCGAAGGCTGAGGTCGGGGCGTCTGTAATGGTGACGATAGGACGAAGACAAAGTTG
>JADBJO010000372.1:0-5000 GCA_016801955.1 Conus betulinus | reverse complement strand
ACAGTCAGTGATGGGGGGGTTTCACGCGCAAGTAAGATGTTGTACATGCATTCACACAGAGAACCTCGGGTGTGTAATACAGATTTCAAAGGACCTTTTCAGGAAAAGGAGTCAGAACCGAGGCAAACTCACATAATAGTTACGCGTAGATATTCATATGTTTTTTCCTCAAGTGAAACATGTGTGTATGGACTATTCTATGTTTTGTCACTGTCACGAAAACGAACTATCACCAAAACAAAGATAAATCCATGATGATACTATAGATTAGTAAACCATCTATCTGGATGAAGATGGACATCGAGGATGAGTGATGAAGAAGAAACTAAGGTCTACCTGGGCTATTCTGCCGAAGCTATTTGCCATGGCATTCCTACAGTGTGTGATGGGACGTCACCGGGAACGTCTCCTGTCTTTGATACAATATGCTATGGAAACAGTTTGTCAGTCTTTTTTTTTTCCCTCCATTTTTTAGAACTCAGTTATTTACTCCGTATGTCGCTTTCGTGTAAATTTTTATTTACCGTTATATGTTTATTATGTGTAAAACAGGTTTATGACACACTTTATGTAGATATATGCATATGTGCAGAGAGAAACTGCATGCTCAAAGAACAAAAAATTGTTGTAGAAAGGCTTCCTTTAATGTGTGTGTGTGTGTGCGTGCGTGCGTGCGTGCGTGCGTGCGTGTGTGTGTGTGTGGTGTGTGTGTGTGTGTGTGTGTGTTGTATATATATATATATATATATATATATATATATATATATATATATATATATATATATATATATAGAGAGAGAGAGAGGAGAGAGAGAGAGAGAGAGAGAGAGAGAGAGAGTGTGTGTCACACACACGCGGAATACATCACAGATAGCGCAACTGAATACTATTTTGTGGGCACACCCTTTCTCACTTACCTGGCCAACTCGAATTCTCTTTTCTGCCTTTAGTCAGTTATGTTCTTTGCGGCCTGTTTTTTTTTTTTGTTGTTTGTTTGTTGTTTTTTTTTCACTCATATCCATCACTTTGTGTCTCTGTCTGTCTTCTATCATGCGTTTCCAAAAAAGAAAAAAATGAAGAAGAAAGAAAAAACAGAATGAAATAATGCCAGGAAGGTCTTGATGTTCAGACAGTGCATCGTCTGGCGCCGTCAGTAAGGTCAAACTCATGGTCGAAGGGGTCGCCGGCATGATGGATGAAACGGGGGCCAGAATAGTTCAGTGGTAGAGCGCCGGACTTGTAATCTTGGTGATCCTGGGGTGCGGGTTTGAATCTCCGCCGGGCCGTTTCCTTTCAGGGGGATTTTTTCCCTCGGAGTTAACATCGATTCTGATTCCATTTCCCATACAGTCCTTCGAATGAGACTATAAACCGAGGTTCCTGTGTGAACGCACGCATAACATCTTGCACACACGTAAAATCCCATCACCAACTTTCGGAAGAGGCCAGTTTGGCCGTTGGTAACAACACATATCATGCACTCTTTGTAGTAAATCGAAAGAATGAAACATTTGTTAAACTGAATGAATAATTCTGACTGAATGACACGGGAAACGACTGCATGAAGCGCCGGCAGGCAGCTCTTCAGTCGGCTCTACCCAGGTAGGCAGCCCCGTCGTGTAAACGAGAATGCAGATTGTAAAGCGCTTAGAGCTTGGTCTCTGGCTGGAGATAGGCGCTATATAAAGTACTCTAAAAAACAAAAAAATGCAGCTGGCAGCGCCTATCTTCAGGATCACTACCCTCGCTTACCGTGGCTTTCCCGTTATGTTCTTCATCACCAGCTACTTACTTACTTACACATTGTTTGTCTTCTGATTTGTTTTTCTTGTTTGTTTCCTTCTCGTTTCCTTTTTTTGTAGTTGTTGTTAGTGGCTCTCCGTCCTAATCTATCTGTCTGTCTGTCTGTCTGTCTGTCTGTCTGTCTGTCTGTCTGTCTCTTTGTTTCTCTCTTTCCGTTACACACACGTATGCCTCAAAGGAAAGCGGTTATCATAACCATTCTACTGTCTGTCTGTCCTTTGTCTGTCCTTCTGTCTGTCTCTTTGTTTCTCTCTTTCCATTCTCTCTCTCTCTCTCTTTCTTTCTTTTTTGTCTCTCTCTCTTTCTCTTTCTCTCTCTCTCTCTCTGTCTCTCTCTCTATTTCATCTCTTGTTCTCTCCTCTCTGTCACTCTTTACCCAGCATAGCTTTCCAGCCTTCTCCTCTAGTACCATCTCCTTCTACGTGCCTGTCCATCTCTCTCTCTCTCTAGCTCATTTTTCACTATCCTCTTCATCCCCCCACCTCTCCCTGCAAAAAAAAAAAAAAAAAAAAAAAAAAAAAACTCTGTCTCCCCAACACCCCTCCCCCCTCACCCCCCCCCCTTCCCCTGCTAGTCCTTCCGATTCCCTCCCGGCACATCCCCTCCAACCGATCTGTCTGTCTGTCTGTCACCTCTTATTTCATACACACACACACCACACACACACACACACACACACACACACACACACACACACACACACACACACATTCTTGTAGTTGTTGTTAGTGGCTGTGTGTGCGTGTCTTGTTCAGGCTGAGCTGAGAGTTTGGTTGATTTTGCTGCTATGGTTTATGACATTTCTCCATTCTGTGCATTTAACATGCCATCTGCTGAGAGTTTGTTTTTTTCCCCCTCCTATGGTTTATGATATTCTCCATTCTGACCGTGTGCATATAACAGGTCTTCTCGCATGCAAATGAAGAAAAAGTCAGTGGCAATTATCTCTTGGTTTTTCCCCCGTTTGTTTAATCTTTTTTTTTTTTTTTTTGTTAAGTGCTGTTACAACTAGACAACCGGACTAGCGCATTGCTTCACTTGTGTCTAAGCTCGCTCACAGAACTGGTCAGTGATGTCTGTCCGTCTGTCTGTCTGTCTGTCTGTCTGTCTGGGTCTTTAGTTGCCCTAATGTATGTGATGAGCGTTGTCATCATTTTCAAGCCAGGTCTCCCATTTCATCAGGCCAGGCCATTTTCAGCATTAGAAGTTGCTCATCTGGAATATATCAGTCAGTCAGTCAGACAGTCATTCCCCTGGCCGCTAGGGTCGTTGAGGGGGGGGGGGGGGGGGGGGGGGCGACGTGATGAGGCAGCCGCCGTTTCTCTCCAGGCTCTTCCGTTGGTAGCTGTCGTGAGGAGATCTGGCATGGTCATTTTGGTCCGGTCCTTTACATTGTCGGACCAGCTCTTTCTCTGCCATCCTCGTCTGCGCCCTCCTTCAACGGTACCTTGGAGGATGATTTTGGAGAGGCTGTTGTGACGAATGACGTGGCCAAACCATGCCATCTTCCCGTCGTTTGACAGTTGCCAGAAGTGGTTTGTTGGGCCCAACTAGGTTAGTGACCAGGTTCCGCACATAAAACATTGGTCTTGTGTTCTTTGTAGGAGATGCGGAGTAGTTTCCCCAAGCAGCTCAAACGCCTGGATTCTTCTTTCTGGATTCTTCAGCTAAGGCATGCTGATCTTGTCCACAGCTATCAAAGGTTCCCATCATGGCAGGCGTTATCGCCAACTCCATTAGGTCGCTTGCCCGAATCCTGTGAAAAGGATTCCAGTCTCCTTGCTCATGTCGGTGGTAATAACCCAGGGCGTAGGCGGTACCGCTTTGTTGGCAGAACTCTCCACACGTAGAGTCCGTCAGGACAGCCACTGTGTCCGCCGTTTGTCCGGCGATTCGCCGAGATCAGCCGATGCCTAGCTACCTCTCTGAGCTATGGCTTTGTTCTCTCTCTCTCTCTCTCTCTCACTCACTCACACACACACACACACACACACACACACACACACAGACACACACACACACACACATACACACACACAGACACACACAGACACACACACAGACACACACACACACACACACACACACACACACACACACACACACACACACACACACACGCACACACGCTCGCGCGCGCACGCGGGCACGCGCCTGCACACACACACACACACACACACACACACACACACACACACACACACACACACACACCTTGAAACACGTATTCGTCCGTTTACATATAGTATGTGTCCATACGTCATTGCCTTTACGTATTTATTTGTTTTTCGTTTTACGTCAAAAGTCCTGAAGACGGTCTATGTCCGAAACGTTGAAGAGTTTTGTAGTTTGTTCAGTTGTTGGTGTTGTTGTTGTTGTTGTTGTTGTTGTTGTTGTTGTTGTTGTTTGTGTTGTTTTCCCCCTCAATTTTCAAATCTTTGAATGGGTTTATTCGTTCAAATCTACGCCTCTGTCTGATTAGGTCGTTGCGTTGTTTGTAGTCAGCTCACTTGCCGTGGCCAGTTTGTAGTCAGCTCGCTTGCCGTGGCCAGTTTGTAGTCAGCTCACTTGTCGTGGCCAGTTTGTAGTCAGCTCACTTGCCGTGGCCAGTTTGTAGTCAGCTCACTTGCCGTGGCCAGTTTGTAGTCAGCTCACTTGCCGTGGCCAGTTTTTATAGTCAGCTCACTTGCCGTGGCCAGTTTGTAGTCAGCTCACTTGCCGTGGCCAGTTTGTAGTCAGCTCACTTGCCGTGGCCAGCTTGTAGTCAGCTCACTTGCCGTGGCCAGTTTTGTAGTCAGCTCACTTGCCGTGGCCAGTTTGTAGTCAGCTCACTTGCCGTGGCCAGTTTGTAGTCAGCTCACTTGCCGTGGCCAGTTTGTAGTCAGCTCACTTGCCGTGGCCAGCGAAGGCCCGTTGAAGGGTTTTCCCCGCCTGATGATGAAATGACATGTCTGTGGAAGGAACAGTGTGGAGGAGCCGACACGAGCTTGGCCGGCCGCGACATCCATTGGCTGGGGCAGAGGGTGTGTGGGGGAAAGGAAGGAACCTGACCGTTAGCGTTGTCTCCTTTCCCTCTTGTCCAAAATGTCCAGTCTCCTCCGGCTCGATCTCCCCTCCTTACCAGACAAAACCACGCCCTCACTCCCCGAGCCTTCCGTTACTTCCTCCATTTCCCCAACCGCGTTTCACCGCCCCCC